>JACXGI010001746.1:42054-86148 GCA_016801175.1 Esox masquinongy
ACTGGGGACAGCCCGTGGTTCTGGATACAGAGACAGTCTTCAACTGGGGACAGCCCGTGGTTCTGGATACAGAGACAGTCTTCCTCTGAGGACAGCCAGCGGTTCTAAACAGAGAGTGTACTCTGGAAATAATTGTTCATTTACAATATAACATCATTAAAGTAATAATTACAGTCAATCTCTTCCCCCATCTCTCTGTTTCTCTCTAGGGAGGAAGTGTTCTCATTTATCATGCTCCTCAACATCTGTCTTCAGTGACTATCTCTCTCTGCATATCTCTGAACCCACCACAGGCCTCTCAGACAGGGGAATTTCACTGTATCTACAAAGCCTGAACTGCCTCTGAAGAACACAGCCAGGCTCTGTCACTCTATAGCTTGAGTAAACAAACATCCTGTCTCTTGTCAAAAACCCTTGTGCTTCTACTATTATCATGACTATTAGAATTTGAATTACACTACTAACATGTTGTATATAGACATCTGTCGATTTCCTTTCAGCCTATTCATAGTTTAGAGGCAAATCATGGACAAGATCATATACATCCTCATCCTAAATGAGGTTTAAACTTTTGTTTTAAATTATCTGAGATGCATCTCTATTCAAAAAAATAAGAGGAAATTTGGAGAGGAGTTATGAATCAATTAATTGTATTGCCATAAATTAAAAATTGTATTTAATTTATGGCAAAGACTCATTTAGATTTTCCCTTATAGCTGTTCCATTCTGACAAGGCCTGTTCATGGGATGAATGACAACAGAGTAGTGGAGCTCACACATCCAGTACGGAATAGGGCAGACAGTCTTCTCTTTAAACTCAGACACAACAACTACATGTAACTATGCAGGCAACAGAAGGAGTCACGGGTGTTGGTAATGACTATTCTGAAAGGTATGCCTCCTGTCACATTCTTTATCTGGTTTGCAAGCGTTTTCACCGTTGAGGCAAATTGTACTATTTATGTAGTAACAGCACATAGCACGAAAACAAGCCAATTTGAAGGACGAGCACAGCAGAGAACTGATGAGGAAAAACAAAGTGCATTGACACTGAAAACAGTACACTTCAGATGGCGAATAAAGAAACATTTTATTATAAACGTTCATTGAATATTAATAACCATATAACACCAGATGTTATATGGTAGACAAAAACACAATAGATAACAATTTAAGCAAAGTTTAATCTGGACCCTCCAGTCAATTTCAAATCAATGATATTCTGAATTACTTACCTCAGACTGCAAATGTCAGATCCTGGGACCAAGTGGCTGGTTCTGAAACCCTCAGTACCTACCCCTCTCTTGCTACTCCCCTGTTTTTTTTCACAGATGTCAGATCTCCACCCCCTCTGGTGTTTCTCTTCTCCCACAATCTCTATCTACAATATTAAGAGAAAGACTAGTGCTGGAATGCTGTGGGAGTGGGATTCAGGGGAGTTCTTCAAGCCCATTTCCTCTGCCCTCCCCCAATGTCAACAGTCCGGACTAACTGCCTGAATGACCATTGACAACTGGACTGGAACCCCATAAAGTCAAAAACAAAGTCAACCATGCAAAATGTTTTCTATTGTAAATGTTGACATTTTCTGTTCCAAGTGTTAAGGCACAGTATTCACATATCTGGATAAATACTTTGTTTTAGACCTGTTCCAAACCCTAAGGCAAACAGGAAGAGGAGAACAGTGTATGGCAACTGAGTGCCATCTGTCAGATGAATGTATTGTATATCATTATTTCTATTTTTCAGGAGAATTGTACATTATGTATGTGATCTTTGTGCAGCACTTGTCTACGATTATGCCACTCATCAGATGGCTGTTGTGTGGTGCAGAGGACCAAACGCTTTAGAAGACTTCTAGTTTAAGGTACTTGCTAAGCAGAGTGACATCCTATAAACCAGTAAAGTCCCGTTAAAGTGAGCCCTTACTCCAGATCTAGGGGTGGGAATGTTAGAGATGTAGTACATATCCCACAGCAAGTTAGCATGTACAGCACAGTAGGTTACTGTAGCCGGGATAAATTCAGTCCATGGGAGGAAATTACAACTCATTTGAGAACACTCTTGACAGACAGTTAGCAGGAAGTTTGAGATCAGCCAAGAAACCTAAAGATGTACAGTCTAAAAATGAACAAAATAAAATAAAACAAAAATCACCACACAAAATACTTCATTAAAATACAAAAGATTACAACTATCTGAAAAGATACATTATTAAAATTCACTTGAACTACAACGGTACTGCCTTGATGAACTCCTTTGTAATTCAATTTCATTACTGATGCTCCCTTATCTCCCTTGTGACCTGAATTACAGCTTGTTTTATGGATCCATACAGGGGTTACATTGGAAATTCAGGGAGTGCTAATTGGAGGGGATAGGGTGTGGCTTGAGGCAGGGTTGAACAAAAGGCTAAGGTTAGGGTTGTGTCAAGATTAGGGTGATACAAGTGTTAGAGTTAACCCTGATACTAGGGTTAGCGCTAAGGGTGAACCAGGTTGTAAACAGAAGCTAGGGTAGGGTGACCAGACGTCCCGGTTTGCCCGGGATTGTCCCAGTTTCAAGCTGGGTTACTGGATCCCGACAAATATCTGTAAAACACTAAAATGTCCCGGTTTCCGACATTCATTATCAAATTGTCCCGGTTTTCACCACAATAATAATAATAATAATAGGCTAATAATAATACTGTAATGTTTCCACATACGAGTCGGAGCCAAACAAGCAACTGCATAGAACTGCGTAGCAAAGCAACAATTCTCATCAAAGCTCAAAGCGCCCCCGCTCCCCCAACCACAAGCATGATGACCAACATGCGTGCATAAACGCATACGTGTGCGTGTGCATTAACGTGCGGTTACACAAGGGTCCCGGTTTGGGGGTTTGAAAATGTGGTCACCCTAAACTTAGCGCTAAGGGTGAACCAGGTTGTAAACAGAAGATAGGGTTAGCACTAAGGGTGAACCAGGTTGTAAACAGAGGCTAGGATTACCGCTAAGGGTGAACCAGGTTGTAAACAGAGGCTAGGGTAAGCGCTAAAGGTGAACCAGGTTGTAAACAGAAGCTAGGGTTAGCGCTACGTGTGAAACAGGTTGTGAATAGAAGCTAGGGTTAGCTCTAAGGATGAACCAGTTGTAAACAGAAGATAGGGTTGTACGGGTTAGCACTAGGCTGTGGAAAAGGTTGTAAAAATGAATGTAGGATAAGCCTTATTGTCGTGCTGACAATTGTTTTACTGTTGTATTATTGTTTATTTACAGACTGTACATGATTGGCATTGGCTAGAGTTCCAACTCTGGGCATCTACACTGTAGCCAGTCTGAGAGTGGGCTTGTTCTTTCTGCATAGCCCGAATGGACATTTACATTCAATTACCTTCACCCACCCAGTATTCAAGATGACAAAAACATTGTTATTTTGTGTGTATGTTTTTTTCCTGCTGTTAGTTACTACCCATCAGAATGTATTTAAATATTTACCTATGTTAGCAATGTCAGTATATTTATATGCCTTTGTAATGCAATTTAAACACAACTGTTCTCACATTTCAAACGTATTTATAGTGTCTCTATCAAATAGCCTGCTAGCTAGTGTTACTTGTTGGAAAGCTGTCCTCCAGGTCCATTTTAAGTTGATCAGTTCACTTTAGGAATTAAAAACAATTGCAATACATTCCTACCCATGAAGGGATTCATAGTTACAGTATTTCGGCTACAAGCCACTGTCAATTATTCCAATAATAACACAAAACACAATGATGCTGTCATTGAAATTAAACACTGCATTGTCCTTTAATTCTTTGTCAGTCATTACAATTCTTCATTAGTCATTACTAGTTGCCATGGCTAACATTAGCTACAAGGCTTCCCTTGCCGTACTGTGTGACAGCAGTGCTTATCACGCATGAACAAGGGGCGCTGTCTCAGGTTTTCAGCTCCTGCCATTATCCACTCTCATTTCAGTGCCATATACTGAACAAAAATATAAAAGCAACAATTTCAAAAATGTTCACTTAGCTACAGTTCATTTCACAAGGAAATCATTTCATTTTGCACTAACCTATGGATTACATATGACTGGTAAAACAGATATGCGTTGGAGTTGTTTAGAGACCTTCTGTGAACATGTTTGAGCATCCTAAACATGCCCAATGGTTGAAAGGTCTGCTGAGTATGCAGATCATGAAAGAGTTGGAACATTTTCAGCTTCCAGCTATGTACAGATCCCTGTGACATGGGGCCACGCACTACCATGCTAAAACAGCATGCTCCCGCAACAAGACTCTGAGTGGCTTTTATTGTTGCCAGTACAAGGCATACCTGTGTAATGATCATGCTGTTAAATCAGCTTTGTTACATACCACAACTTTTAGGTACAGTAGATGGAGAAATGCTCACTAGCGCAGCTGTAAACAGTTTTGTGCTCAACATTCGAGAGAAATATGCTATTTGTGTAAATCACATTTCTGGGACCTTTTATTACAGTTCATGAAACAGGACCAACAGTTTGCAAGTTGTGTTTATTTTTGTGAAATTGAACAACGATTGTGACAATATTAAGTTTAATTTTCCTGTGACGGCTTATTACTATTTGTCTCTGGGGGGGAAATAAAATTTAGCCATGTTATCTTACAGTTGTTGCAGTGTGGGATTGTAAGAAATACAGCCTTTTTCGTGTAGTGGTCTCTTTCAGACTACACTTAAACATAGACCATGCAGAAGAGATGAGTCTTTAGTAGACACTTAAAAGTCTGTATTTCTAACTTTAATTGGCAGATCATTTCACAGCAGTGGAGCTCTATGAGAGAAGGCCCTGCCTCCGGCTGTTTGTTTAGAAATTCTAGGTATAATTAGAAGGACTGCATCATGTGATCTTAGGTTACGTGTAGGTATGTATGGCTGGATCATTTCGGCAAGGTAAGCAGGAGCAAGTCCATGTATTGCTTTATAGGTTAACAATAAAACTTTAAAATCAGCCCTAGCCTTAACAGGCAGCCAGGGTAGAGAGGCTAATAGTGGAGTAACGTGTCCACATTTTTTCATTGTAATTAAAATTCTTGCAGCCGTGTTCAGCACCAATTGAAGTTTATTTATTGATTTATCAGGGTAACCAAAGAGAAGAGCATTGCCATGATATATGAACATATATATCTTGAGATATATTTTATATGTTCATCAAAGGAGAGATCAGGGTCGTGAGTAACACCGAGGTTTCTCACAGTTTTTTGGGATATGACCATACAACCGTCGAGGTCGAGGAAGTGGATGGAAAACTCTTCTTGGATCCTAAAACGAGCATTTCTGTTACTCTTGAGTTTGAAAGAAAAAAGTTCTCCATCCACTTCCAAATATCTGAAACGCATGCTTTCAAAGTAGCTAATTTTGGGGCTTCTCCATGTTTCATTGAAATATTCAACGGTGTGTCATCAGCATAACAGTGAAAATTGACATTGTGGTTCCAGATGACATCACCCAGAGGCAGCATATATAGTGAAAACAATAATCGTCCCAAAACTGAGCCTTGAGGAACACCAAAACATACCTTTGATTTGTCAAAGGACATGCCATCCACACATACAAACTGATATCTTTCAGATCAATAAGATTTAAACCAGGCTAGAACGTGTCCGCGTAGACAAATATGTCCAAGATAAGGGAGTGATCAATAGTGTCAAAGTAAACATTTCACATTCTTGTGGTTGGCAGAGTGTGACCTAAACACAGAGAATCTAAACACAGATGTTTCTGTTGTTCTCATTACCTAGTCACATTTAACGTCCAATGAAACATACATTAATATAATTCCACAGGATCAACTTGTCATGTCTTCATTAGCACCAGCCATTGTGCACCCTGAGGGAAGTAACATTGCTATGATAGCAATGTTACCTCAACTGCATCTTTAATAAATGTGACATCCGGAAGGTTGTTACAATCTTCTCCATTTGCCTATCAAAGTAAACTTTATTCCTCACTTGTTAATGCCCGATTTGTTCCCAGTATCAGCAAGCTATCTGTGGCTATCATCATAAGCGGTAGCCCCACTCAGAGAGAGGAATTCACTGAAACAGGCAATTGGGAACATCAGGACTGCTCCAGGAAATCAATGGTAGATATCTAGACTCAGGCCTTGTTTGAAACACAATTCTTTGTGAATGTGTGTACTATGGACAACAGAAAAACTACTGGATTAAACAGTAAACATTTTACTTTAGAGCATTACTTTGAACCTGTTGGCAAAGCACATACCCTATTTTTTCTTTTGGAATGCTTGTTCAAATAGCAACAGGGTTCTCATTTCAGGCGTTTAATCTCAGACAACTACAAAAAGTCTGAAAAAAAGACGAATCCGCCCCTCTATTTAATTATACCCCCCACAGAGGTTTGACCCTACTATCTGTCCTCTGAGTCGAGTTCTGGTTTGTTTGCAAATCGGTTGTGGAGTGCGTTATACAAGCGCCCTCTAGTGTTTCTGCTGATTTAGAGAAGAGTTGAGGCAAAGTTCACTGTCAGTGTCTCATACCTTGACAAAACATTCACAGTAATGTTTAAATAAAAATGATTTTTGGTAAATGATGTCATAGGTAGGCTATCATGTGTATTAAAAATATGCAACTAACTTGAGAAATATTGAAGCCTTAACTTTTGAGAGTAGAAAACGTCATTCTATGCTCGTTTAACGTATGTATGTTTTATTCCTTTGCCAGAAACATTCATAATAAATTTAAGCGAAGGGGTGAGCTTGAATCCTGGTAGGCATTCGCGATTGTGAGTACCCCGAAAGTAAAAAATAACGGTATAAGCTATGATGCAAAGCGATAGAGAAATATTTCATGTTTGGACAGATTTTACCAAGAGGAGTCACAGAATTGCTTATAAAAACGCCTCCTTTTTTGGAAATAGGGCTGGCTCATATGGAGTCCTCGTCCATGCATCGTAGAGCAATGATGGTTTCCACAGGCTAACGCCTTAATTGTATATTCACTTTCAGCCATGTCCGAACTAAAACCCAGTGGACTGCTCTATGCATTATAACGATGCGTGGCACAAAAATGCGTGGTTGCGTTGAAGAAAAACGACAATGACTGTGCCATTTCAAAAAGCAAGTTTGTATACGTGATTTTAGGAAAACATCTCTTTGTATCGCTCTGGGAATCTTTTGGACTAAACGCGTGAATAACAATCATCTTAAAATAGTTTCGAGTTCTTTCGTTTGTGTTAAGATATGGAGCAGAGTGTGGTAAGTTCAGTTTTCTAATTGTCAGATTTTCACAGTTAAACAATTTGATGTACTTTGTAGACTATTGTCGACGTATTGATTTACCAATCAACTTTTCTGATGACTCTTAAGAAGTAGTTCACAATGAGTGCAATAAGCCCTCCATAACAGTAACAGGTTCTCCGGCGAAACTGAAGGAAGATCAATTTGCCATTTTAATAACATAATCTTTCTAATATATTCCTCTACAAAGGCAACTCTAAAAATAGTAAGGTCTTGGAAAAATATGATGGGCATTTAAACAGCTGCACATTTGAGAAAAATCTCTGCATTATCCCGACGGCAGTTGACGTCAGTACCAACAGTTTTTTCCCAGTCTTATGCGGATTGCGGACACAAAGTAAGAGTTTATCTTATCCAACCTGGTCTCAGGGGGATACATGATCTTATACGTTAATCTTTGACAGCCGAATTTGTATGTTATGTTACATTAATTAAAGGGAAATAATGACGTACACTACCGTTCAAAAGTTTGGTGGTCAATTAGAAATGTCATTGTTTTTGAAAGAATAGCAATTTTAGTGTCCTTTAAAACAACATAAAATTGATCAGAAATACAGTGTATACATTGTTAATGTTGTAAATGACTATTGTAAATGGAAACAGCAGATCTTTAATGGATTATCTACGTTGGCGTATAGAAGCCCATTATCAGCAACCATCAGTCCTGTGTTCCAATGGCACGCTGTTTTTTAATCCGAATAAATCATTTTATAAGGCTAATTGATCGTTAGAAAACCCTTTTGCGATGATGTTAGCAACGCTGAAAACTGATTGTGCTGATTCAAGAAGCAATAAAACTGCCCTTTGGCAAAAGTTTTTTCTAATCACTGCTCAATTAGCCTTTTAAAATGATAAACTTGGATTAGCAAACACAACGTGCCATTGGAATACTGGAGTGATGGTTGCTGATGATGGGCCTCTGTACGCCCACTATGTAGATATTCTATTGAAAATCAGCCATTTTCAAGTACAGTAGTCATTTACAATATTAACAATGTCTAGACTGTATTTTTGATCAATTGGATGTTATTTTAATGGACAAAAAAATTGCTTTTCATTAAAAAACATGGACATTTCTAAGTGACTCCAAACTTCTACAATTATATCTACAATTTCTATACATTCTTAAATCGCTTTTGGTAATTGTTGGACTGTATCATGGGTTTTAACGTTTACCTTTTCTAACATCTCCAAAGGCGGCTGAATGGCGTACTGCCCAAGCCAACAAGCATTTTTTGGAGGACATTTCAGAAAAGGTCAAATTAAAAACCCACACTGACATTTATCACAAAGTGTATATAATATGTAACACAATCGATTGAGGCTCCACAATGTTTTTTTTAGTTTTGAAAGAACATTAGTTTTACTCAGGAAATCGTTATTTCATTCAAGTTTTATCAAAACGCATTCGTGGGGCAAGACCAATATAACCAGATGAAACTGTGCTCGCACAAACTCGACTCTGCTCTCTCTGAGTGCAAGATTTACGTGCAGAGAGGCGGTCCAACAATCACTCAAACTTAGACGAACTGTAGATATTTGTCATTATTCCGCTTCAACTCAAACTGCAGTCACCACTGCCCCTAATGGATGGTCTGTTTCTAATACCTTAGTATTTACAAGTTGACATGCAGACGATGAACATTTTTGTCAGGTGTTGACCATTGGGCGAAACATAAAGCTTATAAGCATCCTGTCAGAGCAGAGAGATTTCCTTATAACCCAGGAGGATAAATAGGAGAATGAGCTCGCACAGAATTTTTGTCCTGTCTCCTTCAGAGTAAACAGTCTATTATTGAACACAGACAATTTGCATTACAGCTTGCATTACAATTTGCTCAATTATGAATATAAAACACTTTCAATAACAACACTGAAACATTTGTAAGAGGTACGGCCTTCTCCCTCTAGAATGTCTGAAGACCCAGTTTTTTGGAGGCAGATTTTCTTGCTTTCCCACCCAAACCCTGATCTAATAACAGAAATAAATACATTTCCCACCCAAACCCAGATCTAATAACAGAAGTAAAACATTTCCCACCCAAACCCAGATCTAATAAAAGAAATAAATACATTTCCCACCCTAACTCAGATCTAATAACAGAAATAAAGACATTTCAATCAATCAAATTTATTTATAAAGCCCTTTTTACATCAGCAGTTGTCACAAAGTGCTTTTACAAAACACCCGGCCTTAAACCCCAAGGAGCAAACAACAACAGTGTTGAATTTCGGTGGCTAGGAAAAACTCCCTAAGAAGGCCAAAATTTAGGAAGAAACCTAGAGAGGAACCCGGCTCAGAGGAGTGACCAGTCCTCCTCTGGCTGTGCCGGGTTAACATATTAAGAGGACAAGTTGTAATAATTAGTCTATTTAAACATAGTCCAGGTCGGAAGCATGAACAGATGGTGAGGGGGGGGCAGCTGAAATCATCAGGAATCGTCTTGATCTGCAACACAACCAGGAGGACCCAGGACAGGGACAGCAACGAGTCCTTCAAGCCTGGTACTCCGGAGGTGTGAGGCAAGACCTCATGTCCCCCTAAGTTTAAAACAGGGCAGGAGACAGGGAAAATTTAGAAAATGCATTCCTTAGATCTACAAGGATTTATAGTGGAGAAGGAGAACTGACCCTACTCCCCCAGCACAATAATATAGCAGCGTAAGACCTTGGGGCTGAGAGAGGCCCCGGACAGGGCTCAACAGGCAGGAAATCAGTCCACTCACATTGCCAAGCATCAACTAAAGGGACACCCACCAACTGCAACCACCCTGAATGAGGGCCGAGTATTGCCAGCAGAGTTCAGCCCAGTTGCACGATGTGCACAACAGAGAGACAATAATAAGCCAGTGACTCGGCCCCCGAATGACATTGGAGGCAGGGCATCCCAGTGGCGATGAGAGCCCACCTGGCAAGCCTTTCTGGTCACCTTCACACATTCACACCCCTGGCCAGACTATGCTTAATCATAGACCATGCTAAAGAGACATTTCGTCACTGTAATTTTTTTCATGATCTTTATTTAAAAAATGGGTGTACATTTTCCCATACAAAAAATCTGCACTATTAATTTGTTTATATATGTAGAATTTTGCCATGAATTTGCATGCCAGATCAGTGTGGGATCTCTGTGTCCCTGTCTCTCTGTTCTGTGTCCCTGTCTTCCTTTTCTGCGTCACTGTCTCTCTGTTCTGTTGTCCCTGTCTCTCTATTCTGTTGTCCCTGTCTCTCTGTGGTCTGTCCCTGTCTCTCTGCTGTCTGTCCCTGTCTCTCTGTTCTGTGTCCCTGTCTCTCTACGGTCTGTCCCTGTCTCTCTGTTCTGTGTTCCTCTCTTTCTGCGTTCTGTCCCTGTCTCTCTGCGGTGTGTCCCTATCTTCCTGTTCTGTGTCCCTGTCTCTCTGCGGTGTGTCCCTATCTTCCTGTTCTATGTCCCTGTCTCTCTGCGGTTTGTCCCTGTCTTCCTGTTCTGTGTCCCTGTCTCTCTGCGGTGCGTCCCTGTCTTCCTGTTCTGTGTCCCTGTCTCTCTGCGGTGTGTCCCTGTCTTCCTGTTCTGTGTCCCTGTCTCTCTGCGGTGCGTCCCTGTCTTCCTGTTCTGTGTCCCTGTCTCTCTGCGGTGTGTCCCTATCTTCCTGTTCTGTGTCCCTGTCTCTCTGCGGTGTGTCCCTATCTTCCTGTTCTGTGTCCCTGTCTCTCTGCGGTGTGTCCCTGTCTTCCTGTTCTGTGACCCTATCTCTCTGTGGTGCGTCCCTGTCTTCCTGTTCTGTGACCCTATCTCTCTGTGGTGCGTCCCGGTCTCTCTGTCATGCTGACCCATACAGGAGGTTCAGAATGACCTGGATGAGTTGGGAAATGTGGGCCGCTGGCTACGGGAAGCAGGCATGGCACCCGGAGGTTCAGTAAAGGAGCAGCTGGGTTTCTTATGGAGGCTGTTCCAGCGCAGCGACGGTCACCTGGTCACTGTGTCCCATGACCTGGACAGCCTACGTGCGTGCCACTCTGCCGAGATGGCCGAGGTGAGTGAGCTATACAGTCCTATAGGTTCGGTTTCTTATATGGGGTTATGCGTTACTGCAGAGGCGGAGCATTAATGGGTGCAACGGGTGCGCAGCACCTGTGGCAGCCAATCACAGGGGCCCCAAGAAGTTATCTTATGGTTGAAAAAATATAGCAAGCGTAATAAAATTATATTATCATTAATTTGCTACATGGTATTTAGTTGACTTTGAAGTGATAAACATCTACATTTTTTATGATTCCATAATTCATTTGTATGACTGACCAATCTGTGACCGTGGGAGTGTAGCCAGCATTGCCAGTTGGGACAGTTTCCCCCTTAATTGGGCTATTTTTAATGACTGTGTGCGTTTTTTATGTCCGCGGGTGACTGGGCCTATATTGTCAGTGTATCTGGCAACCCTGGGTATAACATCAGATTTTGTCGGCTTGTTTGTTAAGGATCTGAAAAGTGGACAATTAAGTGACATACATAAAAATGGAACGTAGATATGTCTGCCACTCAGAGGAAAGAAAAGCAATACATAAAAAAATAATAAATATAATGATCTGTTCCCTTGAGAAATGTCTTTAGTAAAGTTGTTGAGCAGCAGATGCAAGAGAAAATGAATAGATCTGACGTTACAATGACGCAGCTTATAACGAAAGGGGATTACAGTTATGATCCAGGTCCAAAAGCAGCTAGCAGCGAAGGTGGGGGGGGGGGCTCCACGGCTAAGGTTCGCACCCATGGGAGAGAAAGCTAAGCTCCGCCACTGCGTTATTGGTTGTGCATTGTAATACCTCTCTGATTGGCATTATGTGTTCTGGCTGTGTGTGATGGTAGTGTAGTGGCACTTCTCACCATCGTAAATGTATCACTTGTAGTTAGTCTAGCAGACATTATTCGTAACATGAATGAAAAGACAAGATAATTTCCTTTCAGAATGTTAATTGGAAAACACAAAATTATAATGTCCAACGCACGGTGAAAAATCTATGTTGCTTCCAACAGTAGCTATATGCTACTACTACGCCGTGACATCATATTCATATACAGTGGATATAAAAAGTCTACACATCCCTGTTAAAATGCCAGATTCTTGTGATGTAAAAGAATGAGACAAAGATAAATCATATCAGAACTTTTTCCACCTTTAATGTGACCTATAACGTGAACAATTCAATTGAAAAACAAACTGAAATCTTTGAGGGGTGAAAATAAAAAAATAAAGAACTCACAATAACCTGGTTGCATAAGTGTGCACACCCTTAAACTAATACTTTGTTGAATCACCTTTTGATTTTATTACAGCACTCAGTCTATTTGGGTAGGAGTATATTAGCATGGCACATCTTGACGTGACAATATTTGCTCACTCTTCTTTGCAAAAGCGCTCCAAATCTGTCAGATTGCAAGGAAATCTCCTGTGCACAGCCCTCCTCAGATCACCCCACAGATGTTCAATTGGATTCAGGTCTGGGCTCTGGCTGGGCCATTCCAAAACGTTAATCTTCTTCCGGTGAAGCCATGCTTTTGTGGATTTGGATGTGTGCTTTGGGTCTTTGTCATGCTGAAAGGTGAACTTCCTCTTCATCTTCATCTTTCTAATGGACGCCTGAAGGTTTTGTGCCAAAATTGCCTGGTATTTGGAACTGTTCATAATTCCCTCCACCCTGACTAAGGCCCCGGTTCCAGCTGAAGAAAAACAGCCCCAAAGCATGATGCTGCCACCACCATGCTTCACTGTGGGTATGGTGTTCTTTGGGTGGTGTGCAGTGTTGTTTTTGCACCAAACATACCTTTTGGAATTATGGCCAAAACGTTCAACCTTGGTTTCATCAGACCATAACACATTTTTTGGAAGCTCTCTGCGGACCATGGCTTTTGCTCAGAGATGCAACTAAGAAAATGTCAGGAAAATCCTACTAGAACAGCTGAACTTTATTTGTGATTAATCAGAGTCACTTTAAATGATGGCAGGTGTGTAATGACTTCTATTTAACATGAGTTTGAATGTGATTGGTTAATTCTGAACACAGCTGCATCCCCAGTTATAAGAGGGTGTGCACACTTATGCAACCAGGTTATTGTAAGGTTTTTATTTTTCATTTTTCCCCCTCGAAGATTTCAGTTTGTTTTTCAATTGAATTGTTCACATTATAGGTCACATTAAAAGTGGAAAAAGTTCTGACATGATTTATCTTTGTCTCTTTCTTTTACATCACAAAAACCTGGCATTTTCACAGGGGTGTGTAGACTTTTTATATCCACTGTATATATATATATATATATATATATATATATATATATGCAAAAATATCTTATAATTTATACATTACTAAATTATGCATTTTAACTAACATGAACCTTATAAATTATAATGTAATTATCATTACCAATTCTTAACTGATTTTACCTAAATTATTTTTATTAATCAACTAGTTCCTAATTGGCTCTTACAGGTGGGGCAGGAATCTTACTTATCTGACTCTAACTCGGGGCCCAGCTATTGCTCAGTGCTTTAGGTTGATGGCTAGGTGTGTGTGTCTCAGGCATGGTGCCAAGATAAAGTGACCTAGGAGTCACTTGAAATATGCAGAGGGGCACTTTTTTTAACGATATTAGCTATTAGATCGGGTAGGGTAATGCATCTATTACAGAGAGACTACTTAAATGCAGACATACACACAGCTTTCTTTTCAAAATAATGCCAATAAAACACGGAAAGTAGTTGTTCATGCAAACGTAAATACTGAATAGCAATTTGGCTGGAAATAATATCAGTCTATGTTGAGGTTAGTTATTTATAAAAGTTTAAACGACAAAGGTGTAAATGGCAGGTAAATGAAGATCGAAATACCAAAATCATAGACAAATAAATAGGCCTATTAAATGATTTGCATGCCGATTTTGGCCCTCGGGGCACCTGTTGCCGTCCCCGGCCCTACATGACTGTATTTGACCAGACAGCTTCAGATCACTCATTTGTGAATGGAAGAAACATTGGGAGAAATGGAAACAAAACTAAAACTGAGGGGACAAAACTTTCAGCTGTGTTCAGCATGTTGTGTCTGTCTGGGTGGGCTAATGACACATGGCTCTCTCAGATGCAGAAGTACCTGGAGCACATTCGTAGCCTGTCAGAGCAGAGAGAGTCCCTGGCCCGGCAGTATGAACAGGAGAATGAGGTCCTCAGGGACCAGCTTCAACGCATTACACAACAGCAAGGTGGGACCTAATGAAAAGTAACACATGAATATGATGTGATGACTATAAAGCTGTGAAAAACAAATGTGTATCCGTTATATCAGCCAAAAGGCTAAATGTACTGCGGACACTGTTCAGTTATATAGAGGAGCAGCTGAGCAGCCAGCTTCAATAATGGAGTGGGAAAGCGTGGTTGGAAAGCGCCATATCTTTCAAACCAGGAGGTCTCAAACCCTATCAGAGGGTTGCGTGATGTCCAAAGCTTCAAACGTCATCAATCACGAGGTATTTCTGCTCTGATGTAAAGCCTCGGCCCTTCCACTTTGAGGAGACTAGGTTGAAATTTCAAAGCAAGCCTCGATGTGTCACCTTTGCGTGTCCCATCACTATCTACGTTTTTTGTCCACCACCTCTGCGCCTGTGTCCTGCTGCAACCTTACTCAACGTCACATTGTTATTTTCTCAGGAGTAGCTTCTGTCTAGCCACTAAAAGCCTGATTGATGGAGTGCTGCAGAGATGGTTGTCCTTCTGGCAGGTTCTCGTCTCTGCAGAGAAACACTGAATATCTGTTACTGTATATGGTTACTTAGATTGTCTGGACGGCCAACTCTTGGAGTAATCATGGTTGTTCCAAACAACTTCCTTTTCACAACGATGGAGCCCACTGTGCTCCTGGGAATGATTAATGCTTTAGCAATTTATTCCCCAGATTGCTGAGGTCAACAGAGAGTTCCTTGTAGTTCATGGCTTTTGTAGTTCATGTAGTTCATTTGCTTTGACATGCTGGATGAAGTATCGGGCCTTTATATAGGCAGGAGTGTGCCTCCAGTAGTGTCCAAACAATTGAACTTGCTACAGCTCATTTCAAATCAAGTTCTAGAGACATTTAAGGCTGCAAGATGAATAAGAGATCAATTTGGAGTGTCATGGTAAAGATTCTCAATACCTATGTACATAAGATATTTTTATTTTTTATTTTCAATAAATTTGTTTTTGGTTTCTCTAATGGGGTGTAGTGTGTAGATGGCAACAAACAATATATTTAGTGAATTATAAATGAAGTCTATAACAACAATATGTGGAGAAATTGACGTTGTCTGAATACTTTACAAAGGTACTGTAGTCTTGACTCTTCTCTTTGCTACTGAGTGTGCAGATGCCCAGATGAATGAGGTGGCTGAGATGTTGTACCAGGAGGGCCTGGCGGAGGTCATCCCCTGCAGCCCCAGTGAACAGGTGGCCTACCTGTTGGTGGAAAGGGCTTCCCTGCTGGAAAGACCCGATGACCCCCAGGTAAACTATGTGCAGGCAGACAATACCTTGGCCAGCCAGCAGGAGACACAGTCCCAGCCTCAAAACATGGATAAGGTGAGACCAAATTGCTTCAGTAACTCCTTTCTCCATTCTGTCCAGGATTACAATGAATTAAGTTCAGAATAGAGAAATAGGACTCACAAGTGTACCAAAGACAAAATAACCAAAAAAGATGCATTGTTTTCAGACCTAAAATAATGCAAAGAAAACAAATTCATATTCATTTTTCAACAACAAAATACTAATGTTTTAACTTAGGAAGAGTTCAGAAATCAATATTTGGTGGAATAACCCTGATTTTTGATCACAGCTTTCATGCGTCTTAGCATGCTCTCCAGCAGTCTGGCACATTGCTGTTGGGTGACTTTATGCCACTCCTGGCAAAAAAAAATTCAAGTAGCTCGGCTTTATTTGATGGCTTGTGACCATCCATCTTCCTCTTGATCAAATTCCAGAGGTTTTCAATGGGGTTCAGGTCTGGAGATTGGGCTGGCTATGACAGGGTCTTGATCTGGTGGTCCTCCATCCACACCTTGATTGACCTGGCTGTGTGGCATGGAGCATTGTCCTGCTGGAAAAACCAATTCTCAGCGTTGGAGAACATTGTCAGAGCAGAAGGAAGCAGGTGTTCTTCCAGGATAACCTTGTACTTGGCTTGAATCATGTGTCCTTCACAAAGATAAATCTGCCCGATTCCAGCCTTGCTGAAGCATCAACAGATCATCACTGATCCTCCACCAAACTTCACAGTGGGTGCGAGACACTGTGGCTTGTAGGCCTCTCCAGGTCTCCATTAGACGACCAGGTGTTGGGCAAAGCTGAAAATGTGACTCGTCAGAGAAGATGACCTTACTCCATTCCTCTATGGTCCAATCCTTATGGTCTTTTGCAAACTTCAGCCTGGCTCATCTTTGCTTCTTATTGATTAAGGGCTTTTTTCTAGCTTTGCACGACTTCAACCCTGCCCCTAAGAGCCTGTTTCGAACCGTTTTCGCCGTGCACTTCACCCCAGCTGCTGTTTGCCATTCTTTTTGTAGGTCACTTGATGTCATCCTATGGTTGTTGAGTGACATTCGAATAAGTTGACGGTCATCTCGGTCAGTGGACAGTCGTTTTTGCCCTCTGCCAGTCTGTGGCTTTGTTGTCCCCAATGTTTGTTGCTTGACCTTGTTCTTATGAACCGCCGGCTTTGAAATTTTCAGGATTGAAGCAACCTGACGCTCACTATATCCCTCTGCCAGTAAAGCCAGAATTTGAACCCTTCTTTTCCTCACTCAAAGCTTTACTTTTCAACTCTTTTGTCATGCTGAATAGCTATTTTTTTTATTCAAATTAACTTTGAAGTACATCCAGCTGGTCCTATTGCAAGAAGATAGTGATGACTACAGCAGTGGTTTTTATACTTTTCCTCGTTAAATTAGATGGTTCATTGGTTCAGGTAATCACCTGGTTCAGGTAAATCAATTGGTTCAGGTAATCACCTAATCACTACCTCATTAAGTAAAATGAGGTGTGCCTGTGTTGGAATTTAACAGACACTGGAATGGAATGGCTATATTCCATTATATAGCCATATTCCAATTTGTCTGTTACTGAACTGTTCATTTATACAACTGTCTCTCCAAAAGGGGGCGCCTACACGCGGCCAAAGCCCATGGAAGAGGCTGTTTGGACTCCGCAAAGCAGCTCAGAGCAAACAGCCTTTGACTTTTACCTCTGTATGTCCATTTAAATTATTCTGCATCCCCATTAACACTTGGATAAGCCAAGACACATTATGAAATACTTGGTATTGTTCAGTGAAGTGTGGGAACCCAATGCATGTCCTTTATTATCTGTATTAGCTGCACTATAATTTCATCATTCACTCTCTATTATGTTTTATTAACATTGATCCTGCTCTGTTTGGGTAGTTGGGTGTGAATTGAGTGGGTGAATCAAAGTCTGAAGCATTACTGTGTCGTGGTATTGTATCTGATCCAAATGCATGCGCGGTTTCTCGTTCTGACCAGAATTGTTATGTATTCAAATTGATCTATATTTCCGTTAATACCCTTCAACAATCCCCAGCTTTGTAAATGGCTATTGACTCACAGCTAAGTTTTTCCTCACTGAATCATTTCTCAAATGAATGTTCCTCTAGAGAGATGACAGATTTCTCTCCATTCTCAGTCAAGTGATCTCCTCTCCTCTGCTCCCCAGGTTGAGCTAAGGCCAGGGTCAGAGTTGGGGTCAGCGCTCAGTGTGGAGCGGGAGTGGGCCCGTCTGGAGAGAGACCTGGAGGAGGCTTCTTGTCGCTTGGCCATGGCCCACAAAGAGATCCGCCATCTGACCGACGAGCTGGAGTCAGCCCGCATGACCCAGAGTGCATATGGTGAGGCTAGATAGCACTCAGCCCATCTCTATCTCTATCTTTGCCTCACTTTTCACTGATCCGGGTCACAGATATAGAAACCAGTACATGGGGATAACGCTGACATATTTGAATTTGAACATCAGAAAACGTGCTAAGGATTATGGACCAAAAGAGAGCTGCTAGATGACTGTACCCTCAATACAGGATATCCTGTGCTAGGCTCTATGTTAAGATCTGTCAGTGGAATGAGTTGGATTAAGATGCTTGCTGTGATATGTCATTGCTTTATATGTGATTTATGATACAATAACTTGTAATGTTCAACTTGTTTCACAGATGTAGATTGATAATTATTTGTTTTACCTCAAGTCAGATCGAGGCTTTACATTCCAGTTATCTGGTCCATAGCATCTCACATTCTCTTAAAACAAATCCAATAGATTTTTTAGAATAGCAATTAATACAGTTAATGCTACAGCAGATAATGCTAGGGTGACCACATTTTCAAACCCTCAAACCGGGACCCTTGTGTACCGCACATTAATGCATGCGCACATGTATGTGCTTATGCACGCATGTTGGTCATCGTGCATGCTTGTGGTTGGTGGAGCGGGATTTTTTGAGCTTTGATGAGAATTGTTGCTTTGCTACGCAGTTCTACGCAGTTGTTTGTTTGTCTCCGACTTGTATGTGGAAACATTACAGTATTGTTATTTTAATTCTGGTGAAAACCGGGATAATTTGGTAGAGATTGTCGAAAACCGGGACATTTTAGTTCAATCGAGACACCCAGCTTGAAACCGGGACAATCCCGGGCAAACCGGGACGTCTGGTCACCCTAGATAACGCTGGTGGCCGTCTTTTTCCAAAAATCTAACTTTGTCTTAAATTTATAAAAAGCATGTAGATTATAGCTCATAGATGTAGTAAATAATAATCTATATTTTAAACGAATACATCTGAAGAATGTTTACACAATCATTCTTCAGATGAAAAATAAAATGCACTGTCCCTTACAGAATCAATACGGGACGCAATTTGTCCCGTATTTTCGTGCACACCCTACTTTATGTTTTCACAAGCTTGGATTGACACGAGAAATAATAAAACCCAAAGAGTTTCATAAAACATAGCGCAGAAGTATTAAATCAGAATGACAGGAGAGTTGTCTGTCATTCAACGTCATCATTGCCCTGGTAACGGAGAGTCAGACGCACGGTAACATCAGCAGTGTGGTTATCCCAGATAAGTTGATGGTTCTGTAAGCAGAAAATACGACCCCCCGCACGTACGAACTGTGTGTGTACAGTGGGGGAAAAATATATTTGATCTCCTGCTGATTTTGTACGTTTGCCCAGTGACAAACAAATGATCAGTCTATAATTTTAGTGGTAGGTTTATTTGAACAGTGAGAGACAGAATAACAACAAAAAAAATCCAGAAAAACACACGTCAAAAATGTGATAAATTGATTTGCATTTTAATGAGTGAAATAAGTACCGTATTTTTCGGGCTATAAAGCGCACCGGGTTATAAGGCGCAATATCAATGATCGACTGCTAACGGGTCTATTTTCATACATAAAGCGCACCGGGTTATAAGGCGCATTAAATGAAACAAAACTCAGATAAGTCAAACTTTATTCAACTCTTTCACAATAACTCTCAACATTGTTCAGTTGTAACACATGAAATACAAAACAATACACTCACTTTTTCAGTTTATTCCTCTACCACAAATCCATCAAATTCTTTATCTTCAGTGTCTGAGTTTAACAGTTGGGTGATTTCCTGACTACGGAACGCGAGCGCGAGGCTCCTGACTACCGTGGCTGTAATGCTCAATCCATCAAGCAGTGCAGCTTCGTAGCTTACCAAGGCCGTGCTAAAACATTTTGACAGCTTTTTGAGCGCCGTGTACCACATAAAATCGGTTCTAGGTCAGAAAGCACAACCAGAATTAATTCATACATTAGGCGTACCGCATTTTAAGGCGCACTGTCGATTTTTGAGAAAATTAAAGGATTTTAAGTGCGCCTTATGGTCCGAAAAATACGGTATTCGACCCCTCTGCAAAACATGACTTGGTACTTGGTGGCAAAACCCTTGTTGGCAATCACAGAGGTCAGACGTTTCTTGTAGTTGGCCACCAGGTTTGCACACATCTCAGGAGGGATTTTGTCCCACTCCTCTTTGCAGATCTTCTCCAAGTCATTAAGGTTTCGAGGCTGATGTTTGGCAACTCGAACCTTCAGCTCCCTCCACATATTTTCTATGGGATTAAGGTCTGGAGATTGGCCAGGCCACTCCAGGACCTTAATGTGCTTCTTCTTGAGCCACTCCTTTGTTGCCTTGGCCATGTGTTTTCGGTCATTGTCATGCTGGGATACCCATCCACGACCCATTTTCAATGCCCTGGCTGAGGGAAGGAGGTTCTCACCCAAGATTTGACGGTACATGGCCCCGTCCATGGTCCCTTTGATGCGGTGAAGTTGTCCTGTCCCCTTAGCAGAAAAACACCCCCAAAGCATAATGTTTCCACCTCCATGTTTGACGGTGGGGATGGTGTTCTTGGGGTCATAGGCAGCATTCCTCCTCCTCCAAACACGGCGAGTTGAGTTGATGCCAAAGACATCGATTTTGGTCTCATCTGACAACAACACTTTCACCCAGTTCTCCACTGAATCATTCAAATGTTCATTGGTAAACTTCAGACGGGCCTGTACATGTGCTTTCTTGAGCAGGGGGACCTTGCGGGCACTGCAGGATTTCAGTCCTTCAAGGCGTAGTGTGTTACCAAATATTTTCTTGGTGACTATGGTCCCAGCTGCCTTGAGATCATTGACAAGATCCTCCCGTGTAGTTTTGGGCTAATTCCTCACCGTTCTCATGATCATTGCAACTCCGCGAGGTGAGATCAGTTCTTTTGTGTTTCTTCCATTTGCGAATAATCGCACCAACTGTTGTCACCTTCTCACCAAGCTGCTTGGCGATGGTCTTGTAGCCCATTCCAGCCTTGTGTAGGTATACAATCTTGTCCCTGACATCCTTGGACAGCTCTTTGGTCTTGGCCATGGTGGAGAGTTTGGAATCTGATTGATTGATTGCTTCTGTGGACAGGTGTCTTTTACACAGGTAACAAACTGAGATTAGGAGCACTCCCTTTAAGAGTGTGCTCCTAATCTCAGCTCGTTACCTGTATAAAAGACACTTGGGAGCCAGACATCTTTCTGATTGAGAGGGGATCGAATACTTATTTCACTCATTAAAATGCAAATCAATGTATAACATTTTTGACATGCGTTATTCTGGATTTTTTTGTTGTTATTCTGTCTCTCACTGTTCAAATAAACCTACCATTAAAATTAGAGACTGATCATTTCTAATGTCAGTGGGCAAACGTACAAAATCAGCAGGGGATCAAATAATTTTTTCCCTCTCTGTATGTGTGAGAGAAATTTAACCAATATCACACTTGGTGGAAAATTAAGTCACTGTTATTTATATAGCACATTTAAAAACAACAGGAGTTGACCCAAAGGGCTTTACAGTCGAGGCAGATGGATTAACATCTGGCTCAAAACAGGTATTCTTGCAGGCGCTAGAACAAACATTTTGGACAGGCTTTTGATTGCCATTGACGGGCACATTTGTCCTACTTATCAACATAGAATAGTAGCTAAAGCATGACGGACGGAAATCAAATAATCTTTGCATGCATGGCTTGCTGAGGCTTTATACTAGCAAAATACACAGCTGTCAATCAAATTTGAAAGCTTTAGTAACTGCAGTAGTTACACATTTTTTGTAGCTTAGTGATCACACCACTTAAAGCACATCTTCGATCACATTTGCAGATGAAGACAAGAGAGCTAGCCTACATTTCCAACAGTAATTAGTAATAAGTACAGTATTGGGAAGCATCTTGCCCAAACTATTTTTGGGGGGCAAAGAATTCTTGCTGGGGGGAATGCCCTCATGCCGCCGGGTCTGTGTACATGATTAAAGGAATAATACATAAAAGGCTACAATACATAATATTATACAATAGTACATATAATACATAGAGGGCAAGACTAAAATGGAAAACACTTAAGACAACTAAAATTATGTAAAATCAAAGTAATACAATAAGAAGTTGAATAAAACCAACAACAGATTAAAACACAGTAAGAGGACGTTAAAAATAAGTAGAGAGGACTTGACAAAAACCAAGGGACAACATCAGACTGAACTAAAAGCAAGAGAAAAAGGTGGGTCTTTAAATTTGATTTAAAATTGCAATGGTGGAATGGGACTTAATGTGGGATGGGAGACTATTCCAGAGCATGGGAGCAGCAACAGACAAAACTAGGCTACCCCATCCTTCCTGGAGGGTGGGCTCTTGCTTCTTCCAAATACACCAAATAAAGATCAAACATCTTGCCCATGTCTATGATCTGATGTTTTAATCCTTAATATAATTGATGCAACTGTTCTTAACTCTTATTTACTCTATTTCCATTACATTCATGTTCACAGTAGTAGAGGACTTTGAAAATGATGCATAATAGAACAAATTGGTGCATAGAAATTCACCAGAATGCAGGAAATGAAGCATCTGACACTCTCATTGGGGAGGACCCCCAGACCCCCGCTTCATTTGTGTCCCTCGGGCTTGGAGCCGCTGGCAAGGTGTCCTTTATTTTTCCAAATTGAAGGTGGCAACCCTAACAGGGACTGAAAACATTTAGGTACCGATAACATACTAAATGTCATTCCGCTAATAATAGTTTTCATTGGCTCTTAAAATTACATTTGACTTCCATCGTATTGGACACAGATTAATAAAAATAGTATCTGTTGGTTTCTCACTGTCTCTTGGCCTATACATTCATCTAATGGAGGATTCATTTAATCCATGGTGAGTACCTGCATCCATCTGAAGTATTTTATGATTTTCTGTTTTTTTGTGATAAATAACAGCACATATGAGTTCAAATTTGTACTTTCTAATTCATGACTAAATTTTAAAGTACTTAACAATCGGGTAACAAAATATTGACATTTTATCATGGCAATTTTGTAAGTCAAAGAGTGTAGTTAATTTGATGTTGCACAAAAACTTCATACACTTCACTGCATAACAAAGTGCAAACTTAATATATGCTTGGTGCTCCTTTCATATCCACCATTTCATAAGCCCCCCTGTTTCGACCCTCTCTTTATCACAGCCTCCATCCCGTTCTCAGTTGTCACCATGTTATCTACAGCACCAGTCCAAACTTATGACTGGTACTGTATGTGTTTGCCTGATCCTATGTTCAGATATAGTGTAGCTTGCATTAGGTTACCTACGATACAAATGACTATGGGCTGTGACTAGTCAGTGGCAGCATGAGGTTAGACATCAATTGTAGCAGCCAGTTTCAACCTCTAGTGAAGTCAAAACTCATTGTAGCATACAGAGAAAAAATTAACTGCAACCTGAATCGTTATAGTAGCTTAGCAATTTAAGCAAACAGCAAGAGGCCCTTTCATTAGGCCCTAAATCAAAGCATATTGAGCCTTTTTTTCTCTTGTACAAATAGGAAGTTTTCCCTCCCCTTTCAAATACATTGCGTATGGCACAGGTGTGGTAAGGTAACTCATACACTGGCAATGTTAATGAATGGGAAGAAAACACTGCCCTACTGTATAAAGGAAGGAGCCCTCTTAAAGGCATGGGAGTTGACTTTTCTTAGCAAACAGCAAGAGGCCCTTTCAATCGGCCCTAAAACAAAGCATTTTTAGCCTTTTCTGTCTTGTACAATTGGAAGGTATTTCCTACCCATAGATAAACATTGCCTGTGGACGGTTTACTCTTGCAGTGTATTACACTGCCACCGGCAGCGTATTACACTGGACCTGGATAGTAGACTTGCAGTGTAATACACTCCCACTGGCAATGTAATACACTCCCACTGGCAATGTAATACACTCCCACTGGCAATGTAATACACTGGATCTGGATGTAGACCAGGCCTGAAACACATCCTGTGTAGTAGTGATTTGTGTGTTTTTGACATATTGCGTCCCATAAGTTGCTCAGAGACACACCGTTTTTGACATGCTCCATCAGTGGAATGGGGAGATGAATAATCTACACAGGTATGCTAGCTGTGTGCAGTTTATCAATCAGCAATTGTGCACTGTTGTCTCCCATGGACAATACATTGCCTACTCCTCAAATTTCAACTCAAACTTTAAAGGGTTTCAGAGTGTAGTAGAGAGCTGTGCTTCAAATATGTTCATCGGGGGTTGGCCTAGTCTTCCCATTACGATCCGTAGCCTAGTGTCGTAGAGAGCTGTGCTTTGGATGTTTTCATCATGGGGTGGGCTAGTCCACTCTGTACTCTTTTAGCGTCCTGCATCCACAGGAAGTCATGCATGACCCCGAAAAAAGTGTTTCTCCCAATGGAATACCCCAATTAGCCATAACATTATGACAATTGACAGGTGAAGTGAATAACACTGATGCGTGTGTGTCGCTTACCAGGCGAACACATGGAGAACACATGGCCCAAGGTTGCACTATGGGAAGGAGCCAAGCCAGCGGTGGCAGTGTGATGCTTTGGGCAATGTTCTGCTGGGAAACCTTGGGTCGTGCCCAAGGTTTTTGACACAGGTACGTGTCAAAGTAACATGTGGATGTTACTTTGACACGTACCTGTCAGGAATAAACTGACACAGGATGGGGATCCAAGGTTTAATAGGCAACACACACAGTCCACACTCCAGAGACAGGGTCCCAAGGCGGGCGGTAAGACAGGGTCCCAAGGCGGGCGGTAAGACAGGGTCCCAAGGCGGGCGGTAAGACAGGGTCCCAAGGCGGGCGGTAAGACAGGGTCCCAAGGCGGGCGGTAAGGTGGTACACAGGTAAGCAATCAGCGGAAGCAATAGAACACGAAGGGCTAGGCAGAGACGAGGTCAAAACGAACAAGGATAGCGAAGGTCTGATTACACTTTTGCGAAAACAACACTGGGAGTAATAAACTGGAGAGCTTAGTAGAGTCGTGAACGAACAATACCTCACAAGGAACTAAGGACCAGACTGAATATAAAGGGTAACCAAGGGACAGGTGGTAATCAAATACAGGTGATCACTATTCGGGTGATGAGGGGCATGGTTGGACAGGTCGGTATGAAGGAGCACTGCCTGATGGCAGGGAACCAGTAGAGGGCATGACAGTACCACCTACCTAAGCATTGTTGCAGACCATGTGCACCCTTTCATGGTAACGGTATTCCCTGATGGCATTAGCCTATTTCAGCAGGATAATGCGCCCTGCCACAAAGCAAAAATGGTTCAGGAATGGTTTGAGGAACACAACAATGAGTTCAAGGTGTTGACTTGGCCTCCAAATTCCCCAGATTTCAATCCAATCGATCACCTGTGGGATGTGCTGGACAAACAGGTCCGATCCATGGAGGCCCCACCTCGCAACTTACAGGACTTGAAGGATCTGCTGCTAACGTCTTGGTGCCAGATACCACAGCACACCTTCAGAGGTCTAGTGGAGTCCATGCCTCGAAGGGTCAGGGCTGTTTTGGCGTCAAAAAAGGGACCTACACAATATTAGGCAGGTGGTCATAATGTTATGGCTGATCTGTGTATATTGGGTGACCTATTGTGACCTGTAGGTCACTCAGAGACACGCTGTTTTCAATGTGGTGCATCAGGGGAGCCTTTACCGCTTCACATTGCCTTTACCGCTTCATAACTCTGCAGCTCCTTTACGCTGCTTTACATCTCTTTTCCTCCTTTATCACTTCATCCCTCCACACCTCCTCAATCACTCCACTCCTCTATCACTCTGCACCTTCGCACCTCCTCCATTTCTCCTCGCCTCCTCTGCCACTCCGTGCCTCCACCATCTCTCTGCACCTCCTCTATCACTCTATGCCACCTCAGTCACTCCACACCTCCTTTATCACTCCACGCCTACAAGCCTCCTCTACCTCCCCGTGCCTCCTCTATCACTCCATGTCTCCGTGCCTCCTCCATCTCTCCATGCCTCCATCATTCCGCGTATGGTTGATCCCATTGGGCGTACAACTGGATGGTAAAACCCATACATTTACAGAGTAAACCAGTGCGACCACCACCCCAGGGTCTATTTGGGTCTGGACTGTGGAAAACGTCCAATTTGCGTCCCACTCAAGAGTAGTAGAGTGCGGCGGACCCCTAGAGCATTTTTGGTGAATTGCAATAAAACCAAACTGGATGGGAAGCCTGTATAGGAGGCCAGTATTACGAGACATCTGCCAGTAAATGGCCAGTGTATTCATTTGAGCTAAAATGGCGTCAATGTGCAATGTCCGCCCATTCATTTTTGTTCAAAAAGCTAGTAGAAAGCCTTACTTGTGAAATGGAGGTCAGTGAGTACAGTGCTGTGCAATTGGTGAAAACCCCACGCCTTAAGAGGCGCTCTGACAAAATAAGCAAGGTCTTCCCTGAAAGAGACGTCATCTGGATGGCAGCATATGTTGCTCCAAAACCTGTATATATTGTTCAGTGTTAATGGTGCCTTCACAGATGTGCAGGTCACCCATGCCATGTGCACTAATGCACCCCTTAACCATCACAGATGCTGGCTTTTGAACTGTGCAATGATAACAAGCCGGATGGTCCCTCTCCTCTTTAACCTGGAGGATGCGGCGTCCATGATTCCCAAAACGAATTTCACATTTGGATTTGTCAGACTTCAGGACAGTTTTCCACATCCCTTCAGTCAATCTTAAATGAGTTTGGTCCCAGAGAAAGCGACGGTATTTCTGGATGTTGTTTATATGTGGTTTCTTCTTTGCATGGTGGAGTTTTAACTTGCATTTGTGGATGCAGCGATGTACTGTGTTCACGGACAATGGTTTTCGGAAGTGTTCCTGAGCCCATGTAGTGATTTCCACTACAGAATCGTGTCTGTTTTTAATGCAGTGCCGCCTGAGGGCCCCGAAGGTCATGGCCATCCATAATTGGTTTTCAGTCTTGTCCCTTGCGTACAGAGATTTTTCTAGTTTCTCTCAATCTTTTAATGATCAACTCCTGGGGATTTTGCAATTTTACATTGAGAAACATTATTCTTAAATTGTTGACCTGTTTGTCTGCCCAGTCTTTTACAGAGTAGTGAACGCCTCCCCATCTTTACATCTGAAAGACTCATCTGGGATCATCGTCTGGGATGCTATTTTTATACCCAATCATGTTACTGAACAGATGCCAATTAGCCTAACTAGTTGTAAGATGTTCCACTAGGTTCTTTTTGTTATTACACAACTTTTCCAGTCTTTTGTTGCCCCTGTCCCAGCTTTTTGAAACGTGCGGCTGGCATCAAATTCAAATATCAAATTCAAAGTGGGCATATATTTTTCAAGAAACAATAACATTTCTCAGTTTCAACATTTGATATGTGTTGTTCATACTGCACTGCTCAAATAAATTAAGGGAACATGTTAATACCACAGTGTAACACCAAGTCAATTAAACTTCATGGATATCAGTCCATCCAGTTAGGAAGCATAAGTAATTGTTAATCAAAGTCACCTGTTTTGGTGCAAATGAAAGTGACAACCGATGCACTGGAGAGGCAACAGCAAGACAACCCCCATAAAGGGAATGGTTTTACAGGTGGTGGCTGACAATTGCTCTCTCCTTATACTTCCTGACTAATTCTTCTCTAGTTTCGCATTTTGATAGTGTCCTTGTCACTACTGGTAGCATGAGGCGGTACCTGCAGCCCATTCAGGTTGCACAGGTAGTCCAGCTCCTCTAGGATGGCACGTCCATATGTGCCATCGCAAGAAGATTTGCTGTGTCACCCAGTACAATCTCAAGAGCAAGGAGGAGATACCAGGAGACGGGCCGTTACACGAGGAGAGCTGGACAAGGCCGTAGAAGGGCATCAGCCCAGCAGCAGGACCGATATCTCCTCCTTTGTGTGAGGAGGAACACTGCCAGAACCCTACAAAATGACCTCCAGCGGGCTACTGGTGTGCATGTTTCTGACCAAACTGTCGGAAACAGGCTCCATGAGTGTGGCATGAGATCCCGACATCCTCTAGTGGGACCTGTGCTCACAGCCCAGCACCATGCAGCTCGATTGGCATTCACCAGAGAAAACCAGAATTGGCAGGACCGCCATTGGCACCCCGTTCTCTTTACAGAGGAGTGCAGGTTCACACTGAGCCCATGTGACAGATGTGACTGGGTCTGGAGACGCCGTGGAGAACGTTATGCTGCCTGGAACATCATCCAGCATGACCAGTTTGGCGGTGGGTCGGGGGGGTATATCCTTTGAGGGTCACAGAGACCTTCACGTGCTAGCCAACGGTACCCTGACTGCTCTTTGGTACCGGGATGAAATCCACAGACCCATTGTCAGACCTTACGCTGGTGCAGTGGGTCCTGGGTTCCTCCTGGTGCAGGAGAATGCCTAGCCTCATGTGGCCAGAGTGTGTAGGCAGTTCCTGGATGATGAAATCATTGATGCCATTGACTGGCCCTCACGTTCTAAGTGAGAACCTCTGGGACGTTATGTATCAGGGCATCCGACACCACCCAGTAGCACCACAGACTGTCCAGGAGCTCAGTGATGCCCTGATCCAGGTCTGGGAGGAGATCGCCTAGGATACCACCCGCCATTTCATCAGGAGCATGCCCAGACGTTGTCAGGAGTGCATACAGGCACGAGGGGGCCATGCACACTCCTGAGTCACATTATGAGTTGCCATGATGAAATTCGTGCAAGTTGGAACAGGCTATGATTTCAATTGTTTACTTTGATTTTCAGTGTGAGTTTGAATCCAGCTGTCAGCGTTCTGTTGTCAGGAAGCAGGAGTCACACGCAGGGAGGTAGCTTGCGACCGTTTATTTAGGCTAAGCAAGCGTAGGAGGGTGCCCAAGCAGGCAGGCACAGTGAATGCTGAGCAATAGCAAGATACCCAGTACAAAATGAACATAGATCCCAACAGAACGGTGTCAAACAAACAATAACCCACAACTCCCCCTAACAAACAGACAGACATATACCTAACCTAATTACACACAACAATGAACAGGTGCAACTGGTGTTGCAGAGGAAAGGGGGCGGTGGCTTCAGAAGGCCAGTGACGCCGACCGCCGGAGCCCAGGCACACCAGCAGGGGGAGCCCCAGGGGAGGGAGTCGTGACACCAGCCCTCAATCAGTTGGGGATTTTGGTTTCCATTGACCGTTGTTACATCATTTTGTTTTCAATGAATTACACAATGTACAGTAAAGATTTTGATCTTTAATACATTTTGTTCATTGTGACCGAATGTGTGATTTAAGTGATGTTTTTGAGCAGTTTATCTTATATTGAATATAGGGTTTAAATCATTGCACATCATTGCATTCTGATATTCTTTACATTTTACACAGCTTCCCAACTTTTTTAGAAACAGAGTTGTATTTAATCAATTTTAGAATAAGGCTGTAACGTAACAAAATGTGGAGAAAGGGAAGGGATCTCAGTATTTTCCAAATGCACACAATTTCTAAAATGTCACTATTTATTGTTTTCTCTTTACACAGAGCCAGAGCTGCAGGGAGCTCAGCATGAGGTAGAACTGCTTAGACATGAAGTGGAAAAGTTGAAGAAATGTGGTAAAATTATATTTACTTTCCATTTTGGATTAGCAAATACATTTTTTTTCCGTTCTCAGAGAAAAGCCTTTCAGAATCCCAAAGGAACTGCTCAATATCTCTTTTCCAGAAGTTGACGAAGGCTCTGTAAGAGGAACTAATGTGGAGACAGCAATGCCCTTAATGTGAAGTTTAAAATATCCCTCTGTCCCTCCTGCAGACATGGTAGAGTTGCATAAAGCAAAGGAGCTGAACGATCGCCTGAACCAGGAGATCAGAGCCCTGAGAACACGGGTGCGCACCATGGACGCAGAAATTAAAGCCCTGATAGAGATGGTAATCTACTAAAAGAATTAGATCAGAGCCCTGACAACACGGGTTCGCAACATGGACGCAGAAAAAATGCTCTGTTAGAGATGGTAATCTACTAAAATAATGAATATACAGTGCTTATTATTCTCAAGACACCTTCGCTTTCTCCACATACAGTGAGGGAAAAAATAATTTGATCCCCTACTGATTTTGTACCTTTGCCCACTGACAAAGAAATGATCGGTCTATAATTTTAATGGTAGGTTTATATGAACAGTGAGAGACAGAATAACAACAAAAAAATCCAGAATAACACATATCAAAAATGTTATAAATTGATTTGCATTTTAATGAGTGAAATAAGTATTCGACCCCTCTGCAAAAAATGACTTAGTACTTGGTGGCAAAACCCTTGTTGGCAATCACAGAGGTCAGACGTTTCTTGTAGTTGGCCATCAGGTTTGCACACATCTCAGGAGGGATTTTGTCCCAGGATTTCAGTCCTTTACGGTGTAGTGTTACCAATTTTTTTTCTTGGTGGCTATGGTCCCAGCTGCACGCTGCCTTTAGGAGTGTGCTCCTAATCTCAGCTTGTTACCTGTGTAAAAGACACCTGGGAGCCAGAAATTTTTCTGATTGAGAGGGGATCAAATACTTATTTCACTCTTTAAAATGCAAATCAATTTATAACATTTTTGACATGCGTTTTTCTGGATTTTTTTGTTGTTATTCTGTCTCACACTGTTCAAATAAACCTACCATTAAAATTATAAACTGATCATTTCTTTATCAGTGGGCAAACGTACAAAATCAGCAGGGGATCAAATACTTTTTTCCCTCACTGTACAGGCCCGTCTGAAGTTTGCCAATGAACATCTGAATGATTCAGAGGAGAACTGGGTGAAAGTGTTGTGGTCAGATGAGACCAAAATCGAGCTCTTTGGCATCAACTCAACTCGCCGTGTTTGGAGGAGGAGGAATATGCTGCCTATGACCCCAAGAACACCATCCCCACCGTCAAACATGGACGTGGAAACATTATGCTTTGGGGGTGTTTTTCTGCTATGGGGACAGGACAACTTCACCGCATCAAAGGGACCATGGACGGGGCCATGTACCGTCAAATCTTGGGTGAGAACCTCCTTCCCTCAGCCAGGGCATTGAATCCCATCATGGATGGGTATTCCAGCATGACAATTACCCAAAACACACGGCCAAGGCAACAAAGGAGTGGCTCAAGAAGAAGCACATTAAGGTCCTGGAGTGGCCTAGCCAGTCTCCAGACCTTAATCCCATAGAAAATCTGTGGAGGGAGCTGAAGGTTCGAGTTGCCAAATGTCAGCCTCGAAACCTTCATGACTAGAGAAGATCTGCAAAGAGGAGTGGGACAAAATCCCTCCTGAGATGTGTGCAAACCTGGTGGCCAACTACAAGAAACGTCTGACCTCTGTGATTGCCAACAAGGGTTTTGCCACCAAGTACTAAGTCATGTTTTGCAGAAGGGTCGAATACTTATTTCACTCATTAAAATGTAAATCAATTTATAACATTTTTGACATGCATTTTTCTGGATTTTTTTGTTTTTATTCTGTCTCTCACTGTTCAAATAAACCTACCATTAAAATTAGAGACTGATCATTTCTTTGTCAGTGGCAAACTTACAAAATCAGCAGGGGATTTTTTTCCCTCACTGTATCTATAAAGTACAAATGCTTTTCCAATTTAGAGGCATGATGTATTTTAAACACAGGCTTGGTTAAGTACTGTAAAAAAGTCAATAAGAACAGTGTAGCATACACTGTATAATTCTCTTTATAGTAATTATTATGCGTTTTAGTAATTTACTTTCCAGTGTGGTGGCCCGTTGTTTTATACAGACCAAATACAAAATCATGAATGTAAAAAAAGTTTAACTGAGCGTAGGCCTGCACTGAACATCACAAAGGCTACTGTAAATTAAAAGCTTTTTCTACAGTATATGAAAATGCTATAAGATTTGTTCCACTGTTTTTGATTGTAGCCTGAAATTGCCACGACAGCCTATTAACTACTGTAACTAACTTGAAGTGAGTACAGCCTCAGTGTTTACTGTAATTGCGTACCGGGAAGTTGCACAGAATTTTCACAATTTTAAAGTTTCAGCACAGAAGAACAGACAGATGTTCAGTATAACAAAGAATAGGAAACATTATACAACCCTCTGGGTTTAGACAGTTTATAACCTTGCACAACTGGATTTAGAAAAGGCCCTGCTACCGCAACAGATTTTACATTGGCCAATAACAAGGATAGATTCGTCCCGTGGCCTTGACCTTGACAATATATACAGATTTTACTCAAATCACTATGTGAACCAGGTTTAAATCAATTTGGAAATTTGCAGAAATAGCAGATTTTTAAGACATATTCTTCTGCTAAAACACCAGCTTTTCAATGTGGTATGTATGTGTTCATCTATATAGGGTGTGAGACAATTGGGGAAAGATTCTTCAAATTGTACAATCAGTTGCACAAATCTTCAAAATTAGTGACTGCTGATGCACTACAATAATGATTACATTCAGTTAACAATTCACACTAAAATTCAACATGGGATTGTTTGTCACCTATTATTTGTTCTGAAACACTATTGATTCAATTCCGGCACCAATTCTTAAGCAGGAAGAAAAGCAGTTTTAACTTTCAATTTCACTTAATCCCTGTAGTAGCACAGAGAGATGAATAAGCCTCCTGAGCCTTACCGGTCAGAACACACTGTAGCATCAATGTGTTGTCTGCATCAGGCAAAGCCTGAAAGTCTGTCACATGTTTAAACATTGTGAAAAACAAATGAGGTTCTTTCTTAGGAAACTTAGGCAACAACTGGAGATTACCAACAACATCAAAAGGCTGAGAAGGACTGAGGAAGGAATGTCCCATTGGGGATCCTGAGTTGTTATCCTGAAGGGACAACTCACCTGGAGGCCTACCTTCTCTGAGCAATTCTCCCCATTGATGTTGTCACAGTTGTATATCTTATCAGTATCATGCTTCAACCATTCCAAATTCTGGTTATTTTTTATTAAAATCTATCATTATGTATTTGCAATAGGAGTAACCCCTCAAATGTAAAACCAACACTAGAGAGAAACTGTGTCACTGACACAGTTGGGCTAGAATGTGATTTTCTCGTTTAAGTGATCTTCTTTCAATGCACCAAATCAGAACTTGTAACAAATTTATAAACCTACTAATACCTTGAAAGGAAACTCATCCACACAAATGACCAGTGTGATCAAACTAACCACTATGCACTGAAGCACAGCAGCATACTAACTTGGCTAAGGTACAACCAAAGTATGAACATGAGAACTCAACAAATCAAACTACAACAAATCAACTGTTAATAAAAACATGTCAATGTCACTTCAAAATAATGTAATTTTAATGCAGATGTTTTTTTCTGTTGTTTTGAGTGTTGCCTTCACAGCAGTGTTCCTAACTGCCTTTGTGCTCTGTGTCAGAGAGAAGAGCTGTCTGTGCCTCAGACACACAGTGTGTCTCTCCAGACCGACCTGCAGCTTGTGGACCAAGATGAGACAGACAAAAGGTCTCGCCTTAACTTTTACAAATTAACTCAAAACAAAACCCAGTGTATGATTTAAATCTGTGTTGTCTTTTAAATATAGTAGCTGTCAAAATTTTGGACACACCTACCCCTATGAGGATATTATTTAGTTAATATTTTCCACATTGTAGAATAATAGTGAAGACATCAAAACTATGAAATAACACATACAGTGGATATAAAAAGTCTACACACCCCTGTTAAAATGCCAGGTTCTTGTGATGTAAAAGAATGAGACAAAGATAAATCATGTCAGAACTTTTTCCACCTTTAATGTGACCTATAACATGAACAATTTAATTGAAAAACAAACTGAAATCTTTGAGGGGGAAAAATAAAAAATAAAAAACTCACAATAACCTGGTTGCATAAGTGTGCACACCCTTAAACAAATACTTTGTTGAAGCACCTTTTGATTTTATTACAGCAATCAGTCTTTTGGGGTAGGAGTCTATTAGCATGGCACATCTTGACGTGGCAATATTTGCCCACTCTTTGCAAAAGCGCCCCAAATTTGTCAGATTGCGAGGACATCTCCTGTGCACAGCCCTCTTCAGATCACTCCACAGATGTTCAATTGGATTCAGGTCTGGGCTCTGGCTGGGCCATTCCAAAACATTAATCTTCTTCTGGTGAAGCAATGCTTTTGTGGATTTGGATGTGTGCTTTGGGTAGTTGTCGTGCTGAATGGTGAACTTCCTCTTCAGCTTTCTAACGGACGCCTGAAGGTTTTGTGCCAAAATTGCCTGGTATTTGGAACTGTTCATATTTCCTTCCACCCTGACTAAGGCCCCGGTTCCAGCTGAAGAAAAACAGCCCCAAAGCATGATGCTGCCACCACCATGCTTCACTGTGGGTATGGTGTTCTTTGGGTGATGTGCAGTGTTGTTTTTGTGCCAAACATACCTTTTGGAATTATGGCCAAAACGTTCAACCTTGGTTTCATCAGACCATAACACATTTTCCCACGTGCTTTTGGGGGACTTGATGTTTGTTTTTGCAAACTTCAGCTGGGCTTGGATGTTTTTCTTTGTAAGAAAAGGCTTCTGTCTTGCCACCCTACCCCATTGCCCATTCATGTTAAGAATATGGGAGATTGTTGTCACATGTAGCACACAGCCAGTACTTGCCAGAAATTCCTGCAGTTCCTTTAATGTTGCTGTAGGCCTCTTGGAAGCCTCCCTGACCAGTTTTCTTCTCGCCTTTTCATCAATTTTGGAGGGACGTCCAGTTCTTGGTAGTGTCTCTGTTGTGCCATATTTTCTCCACTTGATGATGACTGTCTTCACTGTGTTTCATGGTATATCTAATGCTTTGGAAATTCTTTTGTACCCTTCTCCTGACTGATATCTTTCAACACTGAGATCCCTCAGATGCTTTGGAAGCTCTCTACCGACCATGGCTTTTGCTCTGAGATGCAACTAAGAAAATGTCAGGAAAATCCTACTAGAACAGCTGAACTTTATTTGTGATTAATCAGTCACTTTAAATGATGGCAGGTGTGTAATGACTTCTATTTAACATGAGTTTGAATGTGATTGGTTAATTCTGAACACAGCCACCTCCCCAGTTATAAGAGGGTGTGCACACTTATGCAACCAGGTTATTGTAAGGTTTTTATTTTTCATTTTTCCCCCTCGAAGATTTCAGTTTGTTTTTCAATTGAATTGTTCACATTATAGGTCACATTCAAAGTGGAAAAAGTTCTGACATGATTTATCTTTGTCTCATTCTTTTACATCACAAAAACCTGGCATTTTAACAGGGGTGTGTAGACTTTTTATATCCACTGTATGGAATCATGCAGCGATCAAAACAATGTTGAACAGATCAAAATACATTTCATAATGTGGATACTTCAAAGTAGTCACAACCATCTGTTGTGTTTTGACATGGGTTGTGGTTGGTATACCGAAGACCATCCTTATGTCTGTAATGACATAATGAAAGTTTCTTCACGTGCAGTCCCAAAACCATCAATGCATCAAATGTTTTACAGAGTTCAACTTACAGACACATCTCAACATCCACTGTTCAGAGGAGACAGCGTGAATCAGACCTTCATGGTTGAATGGCTGCAACGAAACCATTACTGAAGGACATTAGTAAGAAGATACTTGCTTGGCCCAAGAAACACAAGAAAGGGACATTAGACCGGTGGAAATCTGTCCTTTAGTCTGATGAGTCCAAATGAGAGTTTTGGTTCCAAGAGCCATGTCTTTGTTAGACACAAAGTGGGTGAACGGATGATATCCAAATGTGTAGTTCCCGCCTTGAAGCATGGAGGAGGAGGTGTGATGGTGTGGGTGTGGTTTGATAATCACTGTCGGTGATTTATTTAGAATTTAGAATTCACTAAACCAGCAAGGCTGCTACAGCATTCTGCAGCGATGCGCCATCTGATTTTTGCTTACTGGGACTATCATTTGATTTTCAACAGTACAATAACCCAAAACACACCTCAAGACTGTGTAAGGACTATTTGACCAAGAGAGAGTATAGAATGTGAGAGGAGTGTTCGCCCAATCTCAACCCAATTGAGATGGTTTGGGATGGGTTGGACCACAGTGTGAAGGAAAAGCAGCCAACATGTACTCTGCATATGTGGGAACTCCTTCAAGACCTCATGAAGCTGGTTGAGAGAATGTTAAGTGTGCAAAGAGTGTCTACTTTCAAGCATCTAAAATGTAAATGTATTTTGATTAAACACGTTTTTGGTTACTAAATGATTCCATATGTGTGATTTTATAGTCTTGATGTCTTCACTATTATTCTACAATGTGGAAAATAGTCAAACTAAAGAAACAGCCTTGAATCAGTAGGTCTGTCCAAACGTTTAACTGGTACTATATATGTTTCCATTTCCAGTCACTTAAGTGAAAGAAGGGTGATGGTGGTCTTGTTCTCTCCTTAACACAGATCCCTCCAGCAATCAGAGACCAGATACAAACTGGATGAGATGCAGCATCAAATTCAGAGGTTGCAGGAGAAATACGATGAGCTTATAAATGCTATAAAGAATGCACAGGAGGAGTATGAGAAACTGAAGAAGTGGAGAGAGGAGGAAGAAAATGTCCTGGAGCTACTGATGGAGAGGACTGAGGAGGTTGAGGAGGAGTATGAGGAAATAACTTCCAGGAAAAAGGAGGAGGAGAGGTTGTGTAAGGACCTGAAGACTAAGATGGATGAGGAGAAGAAGGATTATGAATTTATGAAGAGAGTACGGGAGGAGATGGAGTTGAAGCTGAATGAACCTCTGGTTCAGAACGAGCAGCGGCAAAGAAGGCCAGTGAAAGAAGTGCAGACTAAGGTGAGATGACTCCTGTCTGTCTCCTAGTTACCACTGGTCACTAGGAGTGGCTACAGATTTATTTTGAATGGGCTAGGACCAATAGAACCTTGTCCTCTATTAATACTAATATTCCTTCAATATTGGTAAATGGAATTAAGTTAGGGTTAAGTTAATAGAATAGTGAAATTAAAGTATAACATTTTTTAACCATTATTTTATCAGATAAGTATGACTAAAAACAGATTCTGAATTACAGTAACAACTTGGGAGCAATTAAGGTTAACTATCTTGCTCACGGTTAGAACAACAACAGATTTCTCACCAAGGGGATTGACTCTAGCAACCCCTTGCCTACCCAGCTGCACTAATCTGACAATATCTCACAACAGATTGCTTCAATCCATCCTAATATTAATCATAAATATCACCCCAAAAAACTGGATGATTGTTATTGAGGAAACCGATCACAGAATTTCTATCTTAAGGAAGTTTGTGTTCAGAACAAGACTCATTGCAAAAAAGGTTAGCCTGTATTTATTTTGCACTGTATGTCAGCTTCCTTTGTGTTTAAACTGTTTAAAATGTGCATTACAGCTCTATAAACTTGATTTGTCTATGTATTTGGATTCGTTATTGCTCTTTAATTGCTAAAGTCATCAACAGTAAAACAAATTTACCACATGAAGACAGGCACTGGTACAGTTGTTACAGGCATGTGTTTACACTTTGTTTTACACTACAACATATGCATGAATACCAATGCCTTTCATTGGCCATAATCTTGTCTGCTACCGTTTTAGATTGACATTCAAACTATAGTATAGAACATGTAGACTGTTCTGTAATATAACAGCGTTTTTAAATTCATTTTGAATTTTTTCATACACTTTTTGAACAGTTGCCTAATCGTTTTGTTTGTTTTCAGAGGCAAATAATCCTTACCAATGTACCTGTTAGGCAACCCTTGCTGTTTGGTGTCATATGCCATCACTCTTCCACATAGGACAGCTATGTGGATCACCTGGTTAATTGATGACATGGACAGTTTCTCCCATCCTGCCGTTGGAACTGTCTTGGTCCTTAAGACTTAACATTGGACACTTGGCGGCATCCCTGACCACCCAACTCGATGCGGTTCAGTCAGTTTCTATGTGATGGCCTGCTCGAAACAGAGTCTGATGGAAGTATCCTGGTGTTGCTAGCAGCCAATCCTTTGGAATATTTCTGTGATTATGACAACTGACGAAATCCAGACATAACCTAATGAAACCCAACGTGCTATTTGGTGACCTTAGGAGAGCAAAACCTCACTCCCAAGGGACAGCCTTATTGAAGTCCTTTGCCACTGCGATGCAAAATTTCTCAAGCACATATGAGCCACTATTAAATGTTCTACATGTAGTTCCTTCATCATATTTGGAAACGGCAGAGGCCTCAGGCTGATCCCTGTACATCGCTGCAACATGCTATTTCTTTTTACACAGTGCGTTTTAGTTTATTTTTTCTTGAATATGTAATTCTTTGGCAACTGCTCTTGTGGATATTCCTGGAGTCAGCATGCTCCCTTTGAACTTGAGACATCTGTGGCATTGTGTTGTTTGACAAAACTACACACTTGAGTGGCCTTCTATTGTCTCTAGCACAATGTGCACCTGTTAATGACCATGCTGTTTAATCTCGTTCTTGAAAAGCCACACCTATCCCACACCTGGCAGATGAATGGATTATCTTGGCAAAGGTGAAATGCTCACTAACTGGAACAGGGTGTAGCACAAAATTCAGGGCCCTGTACACAGACAGTCTCTGAGGGCCCCTCCCCTCTTTATTAAAGATTCAAACATTTTCAAGGGCCCCTCTACACGTTAGGGCCCTATATACTTAGTACCCCTTTTTCCCCTGGTCCGACGCCACTGAATTGGGATTTAAACAACTTTGTGCACCACATTTTAAAAAATAAGCTTTTTGTGCATATGGAGCCTTTTGTTTCAGGTGTATAATTTTTATTTCAGTTGTGTATTTTTCTGAAGGGAGGGTGTACAATTTTTTTTCCCCAGTAAAAGAGGATGTTTATGTGAACTTAATTTATTTTATGATAACCTGTTTATTTTATGACACCACAAGATCATCAGCCCCGACTTCAAGCCCAGAGTTTGTTATCCTAAAACTGATAGTGAGTCATTGTTTTTGCTTAAAACATTTCTGGATGCTTTGTTGATATGGGTGTGAGACTGGTGGTTGCATTACTAGTATAACAGCTCTAGGCAGAAGCTCACTCTAGAACAGATATGGACAACTCATTACCTGTCTTACACGGTTTACTACAGATGCATCTTATTAGATTTCCTCAAGTAACACTTTGTGATCATTCATTAGGAACACTACTGTAATCTGACGTAATTTATTCCTATGCAGCTTGTATTAGGAAGAATTGACAAGTCTGCTTCAAGTTATTTGAAACAAGTTAGATTTTATAATTCAAAGATTTATTCTTACAGATGAACAATGCAGCACACAGGGCAAATGACTCAACGGGAGATTACAGTGAAATGATAGGCCACACGATATTAACTGTGTCCACTGAGAAAGGGAGAGAGGAAAGAGAACTTCTTGTAGTTCATGGGTGTGTTTTCTTTTAATAGAGAACCTGCATTTCAGTTTCAGTGTCAATGTTGGTTAAGAATCCTCATGTATGAAACACAACATATTGTGTGTCAACAGTGGGTAAGCAGACAGTCAAAGAAGGTTTTAGTGGGATAGACAATAATAATAACCGCTTGGGTATAAAAAGAGCATCTTAGAGAGGATGAGTCTTGCAGAAGTAAGATGGGGAAGGGTTCACCACTCTGTGAAAGACTGTGCAGACAAATAATGCCACAATTCAGGAATAACGTATCAATGTAAAATTGCAAAGAATTTGGGAATCTCATAATTTACGGTACACTATAATTAACAGATTCAGAGAATCTGGAGTACTCGCTGTGCGCAAGGGACAAGAGCGAAAACCAATATTGGATGGCTGTGATCTTCAGGCCCTCAGGCGGCACTGCATTAAAAACAGACACAATTCTGTAGTGGCCCACGGCATGGGCTCAGAAACACTTCCTGAAAACCATTGTCTGTGAACACAGTATGTCGCTGCATCCACAAATGCAAGTTAAAACTCTACCATGCAAAGAAGAAACCATTCATAAGCAACATCCAGAAACGTCAGTGCCTTCTCTGGGCCCAAGCTCATTTTAGATGGATTGAGGCGAAGTGGGAATCTGTGCTGTGGTCTGATGAATCAAAATTTGAGATTATTTTTGGGAATCATGGATGCCCCATCCTCTGGGCTAATGAGGAGAGGGACCATCTGGCTTGCTATCAGCGCACAGTGCAAAAGCCAACATCCATAATGGTATAAGGGTGCATTTGTGTACATGTCATGGTGACTTGCACATCTGTGAAGGCACCATTAATGCTGAACAATATATACAGGTTTTGCAGCAACATATGCTGCCATCCAGACAACGTCTTTTTCAGGGAAGGCCTTGCTTATTTCAGCAGTAGAGTGCCAAATGACATTCTGCAGGTATCACAACAGCATGGCTCTGTAGTAAAAGAGTCCTGGTGCTAAACTGGCCTGCTTGCAGTCCAGACATGTCCCCTATTGAAAACATTTGGCGCATTGTGAAATGACAAATACAGCAAAGGAGACCCCAAACTGTTGAGAAGCTGCAATCTATATCAAGCAAGAATGGGACAACATTCCACTTTCAAAACTACAGCAATTGGTCTCCTCAGTCCCTCAACGCTTTCAGAGTGTTTTTAAATGAATACACAGTGGTAACCAACACAATGGTAAACATGCTGCTGTCCCAACTTTTTTGACGTGTTGCGGGTATCAAATTCAAATTGAGCATGTATTTTTTCCAAAAACAAAATTCCTCAGTTTTAACATTTGATATGTTGGGGGTATTTCAGAGAGCAGGTTTAGTGAAAACCTAGAGTTGGTTGACTCAGAGTTGATGGAAACTCTGGGTTTACTGTTTCAAAGAGCCAGTTCAGCATTCCTCTGAGTCAGTTACTACGGCAACATACTCCGTGACTAGTACGTAGATGTGTGCCATGTCACAAGAATGTCACTGTTCAGAACGACGCTGTGTTATTCGGTGCATTTGATAAATAAACTCTGAACTTGATATTACACCCACACACACACATTATATAAATGTTTAATGAGTGGAACACTCGATGTGACTTTTTTTCTATTAATACTCATGCATTGTCTCGGTCAGCAATTTTCTGCCACGCTAGTGTTCTTTTGTTGCTGCTACTGTATTTCTTTTTACTTTAATATATATACTAATATTCTGCATGTGCATTTATTAATATATCTCACTCCACAGGGGAGAAGTACGGGGTCCGAGACCTTTTTCTCCTGTTGCCATGATGAATCACGTTATCTGCATTCTATTGATGACAGCTTTTTATCTCCTCGTGCACGTGCTTTACTCAGGGTTGACTTAACTCAGAGTTGACTGAACTAATTGTTACCACCTGTTCTGAAACCGTCAACTCTGAGTTTGACAGCTCAGAGTCAGTCAACCCAGAGTTGTGGTTTCAACTCTGAGTATGTTAAACCTGCTTTCTGAAATACCCCCGTTGTCTTTGGACAACTTTCAATTAAATACAGGGATAAATGATTTGCACATCATTGCATTCTGTTTTTATTTGCATTTTATGCAGCGTCCCAACTTTTTTGGAAATGGGGTTGTAGTTTTATAGGCAACATGCTTGTGTGTCATCATGACACTGTAATGGCTCGTGTTTTCTTCACACAATAGAGATATCACCTGACATCCTAAACCTGATTTATGCTAACAATGCACTTTTAAACATGTTCTGTGTGACATGACAGGGAAAGCAAGGATTGGAATTATTGCAGAAATAGACAGATTACCAGGCAACACTTTCTGAAATATTTTTTTACACTTGGTTTAAAAGGATATGACAAAGGGGAAACGAGTGGAGACGAGAAGTGAGTTCCAATGGCGGGAGTGTTACCGGTCTTACCCGTACTACAAAACAACCTGCTTAAAACCTGTTTAGAGTACCTCCCCAGCTTTTCTTCTTTGTTGAGGAATTAGAAGAGTTGCGTCTGGCAGTGTAAACAGAAAACATCAACTGCCAGGAAAGAGTCGCATCTGCAGATGCACGTTGACAAGGCCAAACACCTTGGGGTTTTTTCAGAAAGCAGGGTTAACATACTCTGAGTTGAAACCACAACTCTGGGCTGACTGACTCTGGGCTGTCAAACTCAGAGTTGACGATTTCAGAACAGGTGGTAACAATTAGTTCAGTCAACTCTGAGTTAAGTCAACCCTGAGTAAAGCACGTGCACGAGGAGATAAAAAGCCCTCATCAATGGAACTTCCAGTGGAGTTAGATATATTAATGACTACACATGCAGAATATGAGTATATATTCAAGAAAAAAGCAGCACAGTAGCAGCAGCAAAAGAATGTGAGCTAGCGTGGCATAAAATTGCTGACCGAGACAATGTGTGAGTATTAATAGAAAAAAACGAACAGTCACATCTCGAGTGTTCCACTCATTAAACATTTATATAATGTGTGTGTGTGTGTCTGGGTGTAATATCAAGTTCAGAGTTTATTTATCAAATGCACCAAATAACACAGCGTTGTTCTGAACAGTGACATTCTTGTGACATGGCACACATCTACGTAGTAAGAATTAAGAAATATATAAACCAAAAATATTGCAAAAATATACATGAAAATGTAAACCACCCGCAATTTTAAAGAGAGTAGGATGGGAAATATGAACAATATTGGTAGAAGTATTGAATATTAGAAATATAATATTAGTGTAATATGCCTATGAATGGTACATACAAAAGAATATTCTAATGTACATTAAATGTACATAGAAAGACATTAAAGCATTTGGAATGTTCATGTGTGATCAGTATGATCATAGATCATTGTTGCTGGTTAAGAAGCCTTATGGCCTGAGGGGAAAAAACTGTGTGTCTGGAAGTGTGTGCTCCAATGCTCTGGTAGTGTCAACCAGACGGCAGCAGTGGTGTGAACAGACCATAGCCTTGGTGGCTGTAGTCTTTGATGATGGTCCGTGCTTTCCTAAGGCATCGTGTATGGTAGATGCCTTGCATGGAGGGGAGATGGCAGCCGATGACGCGCTCCGCAGACTTCACTGCAGAGTATATGTGCTTCTGCTGGCTCTTCGAGAAAAGACACACCCTGTCTGATACATTCAGATGGCAGGTTTCAGTGAAAGAGTAGTAGAAACTCAGGGTTTGTTGGATAAAACCTGCTAGCGAGCAGGTTAGCTTCACGTAGTATGTTGCCGTAGTAACTGACTCAGAGAAACGTTGAACTGGCTCTTTGAAACCGTAAACCCAGAGTTTCCATCAACTCTGAGTCAACTAACTCTAGGTTTTCACTACCCTGCTTTCTGAAATGCCCCCTTGTCACAGTGAGTCAACTATGCTGTATGTGGTTGACTTGTCCTGGAAATTACCTAATGATGAAGAGAAGTCTGAACACTCAAACTGAACCTTTATTAATACAGCAATTGCAGGAAACAGTGGTTAGTCTCAATCCAACACACTGCTTGTTGAATGACGTCACAGTAGGCTGCCGTGCCACAGAACGTAACACTCCCTGTGAAGAAAAATATATCTGTAGGACTGAATTAAAATTATGCAAAATTATTCCAATTCCAAATGAATAAAAAAACAAAAGGTACTAAATTTTTAACTCCACTTTCCGAAATTAGCTAAAAAAATATATGTTGATAAAAACTACTTTGAAATAAATGTAACATATTGGATCAGAGGTGTCAGACCGGTTCCACGTAGGGCTGAGTGGTTGCTGGTTTTTGGTTTTTCCTTTCAATTGGTGCCCAACTGAGACCAAATAGGACCAAGTGAAGGAAGATAGTAACTAATAAGTGACCTGATTTACCAATCAAGCACAAGGTGAGAAGGAAAACCTGCAGACACTTGGCCCTCTGCGGAACCAGTTTGACACCTCTGTATTGAATCATGAGTATATCATGGGTGGAACCAGTTTGACACCTCT
>JACXGI010001747.1:0-23874 GCA_016801175.1 Esox masquinongy
AAAAAAGTTGCAGTCATGCTTTTACCAACTTAGAAACATTGCCAAAAGTTTTATTTTGGCTGTTTACCAAAATATATTCAAGTTATAGTTAAATAATCCAAAAAACATCTAAAAAAGCCAGCCCAGTTCTGGATCAGCATTCTTTGGACTGATGAAACGAAGATCAACCTGTACCAGAATGATGGGAGGAAAAAAGTATGGAGAAGGCTTGGAATGGCTCATGATCCAAATCATACCACATCATCTGTAATACACGGTGGAGGCAGTGTGATGGCATGGGTATGCATGGCTTCCAATGGCACTGGATCACTAGTGTTTATTGATGATGTGACAGAAGACCGAAGCAGCCGGATGAATTCTGAATTGTATAGATATATTGTCTGCTCAGATTCAGCCAAATTCAGCGAAGTTGATTGGACAAGCCAACAATTTCAAGCCATGGAAATTTTTACAGAATATACAGCAACAATTCAAGGCAGCCCAAGCAATCCCACTACTCCAAATCGAGGTGAGTAAGATTCATTAGAAAGCAATACGTTAACTAGCTAGCCATCTTGTGTAACAGCTAAGTACCTAGCCAGTTACAGCACATAGTTAAATACCAGCCATAATGTTCACATTGTAGGTAGATAAATAACCCTAGTAAAACATATACATTTTGAAATTGACCAGACCATTGACTGTATTTTCTATTATGTTTCCTACGATTAGTTTGTGGGAACTGCTTGCCTACCGGTAAGCAGTTTTTTTGAGGGACCAACCTTCTTCAGAGGCCATCCAAGATGGCTCAGATCGTATGACAAAATCCACAGCTGCTGCATCCGCAGAACATTCCAGCTTGTTGGCAACAAACAGAAAACGAGTCTTCGTGAAGGAAGACGAAATACACTATCTGTAAGTTCAACATTTAGCTACAGACTAGTACCTATTTTACGTTTGTGCGGTTTGTATATTTAATAGAATTTTTATAATTTTCTTATTGCTATTTACCCTGTTTCCATAGAGTGCGGTCTGGGATCTACATAATAATACGTTAGTTACTGGGAATGTAACTCCGGTTATATGAGTGTAGCGGAGCCCCCTAGAGGGCCGTCACTGAAAAAAATTTTATGCACATGCTACAGCCAATTGGGGCGCACCTGTGCCCATAGGACCCCCTCCCGACAATTTCTTCAGCCAGCACAAAAGCCGGGTGAGGCAGGGCAACAAGTCTAGGGGGCTCCGCTCCACTCATATAACCGGAGTTACATTCCCGGTAACTAACGTTATTTGTTGTGGAGCTCCGCCCCCTAGAAGGCTTAGCTCCTAGTGGTTTACGGCGGAGCGAGCAAGCCAGGATATACTCCCTGCCGAACCCAACAGGAAGCAACGGGACACGCTGGGTCAAGTCCAAGATTATCCCCGCAACCCTGAGATCAGTACCACAACCCGCTGGGTCAAGTCCAAGATCATCCCCACAACGCGACGACCACGACGCCGTGGCAAAAATATCGTCCATTCTAACCCCCTGAAAAAGGGCAGAATAGGCAGCGATCCCCCTTGTGGAGTGGGCTCTGAGACCCTCGGGAGCCGCGCACCCCGAAGATTCATAGGCCAATGCAATACAATCGCAAAGCCAGTGAGACAGCCACTGTTCGGAGAGCAGGCGGCCCAACCGGGAATCCGCATAACAAACAAACAGCTGAGGAGTCAATCTAATACTCTGAGTCCATTCAACGTAACGCACCAGGGCACGAACGGGGCACAAACGGTGCAGCCTCTTCTCCTCCTCGCCCGCGTTGGGAAGGAGGAAGAAAAGATTGCAGTTCAATCACCCTGGACTGATAAGAGCCTTAGGCACGAATGACGGGTTTGGGCGTAGCGTGGCACAACGCAGATCCTCTCTAATGGACAGGCATCCAGGGCGCACTGTGAAGCGCACGCAGATCGCTCACTTGCTTAGCAGAGCACAAGGCGAGGAGCAAGACCGTTTACATTGAGAGCGACTTGAGAGAGCTCTGTTCCAAGGGCTCAAGAGGTGGTGCACAGAGCGCTCTGAGCACCCTGGAAAGGTCCCACTGGGGCGCACCTGTCCTAGCTACAGGATGCAGACGGCGCATACCCAAAAGGAAACATCTAATCAGCGGGTGGCTGAAAACAGTATTACCACCAAACCCCTCGTGACAAGCTGAGATCACTGAGGCATAACCTCTAATAGTAGAGGGCGATCTCTCCATGTCGAACAGGTACTGTAAAAAGGACAGAATCACTTCGACCGGGCAGCATAAAGGGTCTAAGGAAGATCGCTCACACCAAGAAACAAACATGTCCCACCTCGTGGAATACAGTTTGTAAGTAGATAAAGCCCCAGCGCCCTGTTTAGTGCGTACCACCGCAGTAGACAGTCCCCTTCCAATCAGCTTGTCCCGTTCAGGGGCCAGACCATGAGGGTCCCTAACAGTGACGGTGGGCGAACGATCGTGCCCCCGGCCGGGGACAGTGCATCCTGTCTGAGAGGGACCGCCCACGGGCGTAATATTTTTTTTCATAGGTAACATTAATTTAGTAAATATATTCCATCTTCCCTTGAATTAGTTAACGTTCATCCACGGGTATAGTGGTGTAGGCTAGGCAGTATAACAGTAGGCTATGCACTATACACTGCGTGCACAATTATTAGGCAAGTGACTATTCTGATCGCATTATTATTTCTATGCACATTTTCCAACTCCATACCATATAAACTTGAATGCTCATTGGATTGAATCATTTTCAGGTGATATGTATTTGTGTAATGAGGGAGGGTGTGGCAACAGTGAATAACACCTTATATCAAGGTCTGCATAATTATTAGGCAGCTTCATGAGCTCAGGTAAAATGGGCCAAAAAATAGATTAAACTGACACTGAAAAGTCGTAAATAGTAAAATGCCTTTCAGACGGATGCAACACTCTTGAAATAGCTAAACTATTGAGGGGTGACCACCGGACACTCAAACGTTTTGTTGCGAATAGTCAACTGGGGTACAAAAAATGTATGGAGAAGAAAAGACGCTAATTAACTGCAAAAGACTTGAGAATAATTAAACGTGAAGCTACCAGGAACCCATTATCCTCCAGTGCCACCATATTCCAGAACTGCAACCTACCTGGAGTGTCCAGAAGTACAAGGTGTCAAGTGCTCAGAGACATTGCCAAGGTCAAGAAGGCTGAAAGAAGACCACCACTGAATAAGATTCACACATTGAAGCATATAGATTGGGCAAAGAAATACCTGAAGACAGATTTTTCAAAGGTTTTATGGACAGATGAAATGAGAGTGGCTTTTGATGGACCAGATGTATGGGCCTGTGACCATCACTAATGGACACAGGGCACCACTTTGAGTCAGGCGCCAGCTAGGTGGAGGAGGGGTACTGGATGGCCTGCTATCATTAAGGATGAGGTTGAAAAGATCCAAAAATGGTCCAACTCAACTCCCATACCTACTGCCAGTTTCTGGAAGATACTTTCTTCAAACAGTGGTACAGGAAGCAGTCCTCACCATTCAAGAAGGCCATGTTCTTTATGCAGGACAATGCTCCATCACATGCATCCAAGTACGCCACTGCTTGGCTAGCAAGCAAGGGCCTCAAAGATCCAGAATAATGACCTGGCCCTCCTCCTTACCTGACTTAAATCCTATTGAGAACTTGTGGGAAGACAATACAGTCAGGGAAGACAATACACCTCTTTGAACAGCATTTGGGAGGCTGTGTTTGCTGCTTCAGCGAAAGTTGATCATGAACAGATCAAGAAACTGACAGACTGCATGGATGGAAGGCTCATGGCAGTTATTGAAAAGAAGGGTGGCTATATCGGTCACTGAATATTTTTGAAAGGCCAGAAATGTTATTTAATTTTCATTTTGTGTTACTTATTTTTTGCACTTACTCTAAAAATTGAGAACAAACAAGTGAGTTGGGGAAATTATTTTTGTAATTTAGTTGCCTAATAATTTTGCACACTAATTATTGCCTAATAATTCTGCACACTTATGTATTCCCCTGAGAAAGATCAAAACTCATTTTTCCTTTGTTAAACATTCAGGTTTGAGGTTCAATTATATTTTGGATTGACTGAGAGCATTGTGTTTGTTCAACAATAAAATAAATCTTGAGAAATACGATTTGCCTAATAATTGTGCACACAGTGTATATTGCGTCATTCTGACTGACTGGGCCACCACACTATTACCACTTCGACTGATGAACGTAAACAACAAACGTGTGAAGGAGCACATCAAAATGACTTAAAAAGGTAAACTTTTTTAAATATCATGATATATTATCATATGCAAAAAATTATAATAATATTCAGGTCTATTTATTTAAACCAAAAAATACATATGTAAAAAAATGGGGGGCAAAACTGAATACACAAGTACTTGAATACTACATTTATTTCAGGTATTCGACTATCCATGGGCGTCCCTACATTTTATATAAATTTATTCCAACCCTTTTGGCATCCTTAAATGTGAAGAGTATAACTTGCTTTAATGTTCAAACAGCTCTAGATTTTAACGATTTTGTGTACCGGTTTGACATTGTCAATTTATTGTCGACTGTACTTCCACACAGGTGAGGTTTACCGGGGCAACTGAGGACCTTTGATGTGAGGAAGGACTCCGATGACGACAGGGGGACTTTTAGTTACCTCTCCAAGTTGGTACTCTGCTGAGAATACCTGATCTCCTGAGTACCTAATCATATCAGCAGACCAGTAAAGAAGAGCCAAACGCTCGTATTGGGATTCAACCGTTCTGCTTGTCCACTGTCACAACACCCCTACACTGAACAGCTGATTGCAAAATACAAAATGTTACACTTTACATGGGCAAAGAGAGCATTGTGTAAGCTTTTAAGACAATCACCTACTTGGAGAATTTCTTTCAGTGACTCTTCACAATTTCTTTGTATGGCTTAGATTGACTCATTCCAGGGCGTCTACCCAAAGCAGTGTCTGAAATGGGCACCTTATTTAGGACCATACCCCGCCACTTATTCACTAACATCTGGATGTACGGGGACTATTGAACTAACATTCCAACATGCTCAAAGCCAACTATCTGAAAGCCTTTAGGCTGCCTGTGTGCAAACACACAAACAGTACCTTTTTTAAGTCTCGATTTTACTATTTTTTCAAAAGTTTAAAATGTATTATTATGTGTAGTTATCTTGTAGTCATTACTTAATATTGTTTATTTGTTTTGAGTCTTTATTACTGCATTTCTATTGTGTGTTTTATTGCTGTTTTTATTATAGGTAACAGGTTTTCTTGTTATCCTGTGAAATTGTTTAATTCACTTCTCTTAGTTATTTTATATGGTAGCATTGCCATGAATGAACCTGCAAGTAAGCATTTTCAATTTTAACTCAACTGTTTGCCCTATCTTTAATCACATTTTTGATTTTTATGTAAGTAACATGTATTTTGAAATTGTTTGTATTCTTCAGAGAATGTTCTGAAGGTGGGGGGATTGACATGCTCAACCCATACTGCACTGTTAGGCCTCTCAGATCAGCTGAAAAGGGACTTCTGGCTGTCGCAGAGTCTAGACTGAAAACTAAAAGGAAACCGGGCCTTTGCTACATGGGCCCCCAGACTCTGGAACAGCCTACCACAGAATGTCAGAGATGCTACGTCATCGCATTCTTTTAAAGTAGAAGTAACGCATTCTTTTAAAGCTGAAGCGTTTTTTTTTTAATACATCGCTATTTTATTCATCTGGATCGTGGTTGAATTCCTACCATATCAGATGGTCCCAGGCCCGCGTCTGAAAAACCTCTGTATACGGTGTACTGAAAAAGTGGTCGGCTCTCGCAGTGGCAGGAAATTTTATCCTGTGCACAGGAAGTGATGCGTTTGACGTATGAAACAAAGAGCTGAGGCAGGACAAAACAAGGAAGTGGCTACTCTCATTTTGTGGACCAAGCAGCGAGAGAGGCTAGCTAATTTTATAAAAAATTGAAGAAGTTCAGAATGTAGCGGTACAGAATGTAGTTTAGATCAAAAGAAAACAAATCTGGTAAAAGAGAGGCAGATATAGGCCATTGTGAACGTTGGTGCAGCTGCCTATCCAAGATGGATGGAACTCATGGAGCAAAATGCATTAAACTTTGACGCTGATGTGGCAATTCTTCTGTTAAATAAGTGAGTAAAGTTAACTAAAACGCTAACTACCTAGCTAACCTCACACTGTTGTTAGTAATTGCCCTATTTGTGTTAATGTGGCTAGTTATACAGAGAGCAGACATGGCTATAGTTACTGTACATCTAACCAGCAGACATTGTTCGCAAGTTTGGCTACTACTTCCAGCTTCAAATAACGTCAGCTTGCCAGGAAGGACAATGTTAACTGCCTAAAATAACCTCACACTGTTGTTAGTAATTGGTTACAACTAATTACCTGCCAAAAACGATTGGCCAATTTGGTTAACTAGCTAACTTAATATGGATAAAGAGGCAAGCTGCTGTCTGTACATGCTGTTTGCTTTGTTTACTAGCCCAGCTAGTAGTACTGTAATCGGAAAACATTACTAGGGCAAGTATAAACTACTAGGTACAATAGCTATTCTCACGTTTCCGTATCTATGCTACATCAGATCCATTTCAGCAGCTCACCACCTGTAGTCATTTGTTCATGCTGTTTGCTTTGTTTACTAGACCAGCTAGTAGTGTAATCAGAAAACATTACCAGGGCAAGTTTAGACTAGTAGCAAGCTATTCTCACGTTTCCATATACAGTGAGGGAAAAAATTATTTGATCCCCTGCTGATTTTGTACATTTGCCCACTGACAAAGAAATGATCAGTCTGTAATTTTAATTTTAGACTGTAAAGTTTATTTGAACAGTGAGAGACAAAATAACAACAAAAAATCCAGAAAAACGCATGTCAAAAATGTTATAAATTGATTTGCATTTTAATGAGTGAAATAAGTATTTGATCCCCTCTCAATCAGAAAGATTTCTGTCTCCCAGGTGTCTTTTATACAGGAAACGAGCTGAGATTAGGAACACACTCTTAAAGGGAGTGCTCCTAATCTCAGCTTGTTACCTGTATAAAAGACACCTGTCCACAAAAGCAATCAATCAAATTCCAAACTCTCCACCATGGCCAAGACCAAAGAGCTGTCCAAGGATGTCAGGGACAAGATTGTAGACCTACACAAGGCTGGAATGGGCTACAACACCATCGCCAAGCAGCTTGGTGAGAAGGTGACAATAATTGGTGCGATTATTCGCAAATGGAAGAAACACAAAAGAACTGTCGATCTCCCTCGGTCTGGGGCTCCATGCAAGATGTCACCTCGTGGAGTTGCAATGATCATGAGAACGGTGAGGAATCCACTCAGAACTACACGGGAGGATCTTGTCAATGATCTCAAGGCAGCTGGGACCATAGTCACCAAGAAAACAACACAACACAATACGCCATGAAGGACTGAAATCCTGCAGCGCCCGCAAAGTCCCCCAGCTCAAGAAAGCACATGTACAGGCCCATCTGAAGCTTGCCAATGAACATCTGAATGATTCAGAGGAGACCTGGGTGAAAGTGTTGTGGTCAGATGAGACCAAACTCGAGCTCTCTGGCATCAACTCAACTCGCCTTGTTTGGAGGAGGAGGAATGCAGCCTATGACCCCTAGAACACCATCCCCACCATCAAACATGGAAGTGGAAACATTATGCTTTGGGGGTGTTTTTATGCTAAGGAGACAGGACAACTTCACTGCATCAAAGGGACGATGGATGGGGCCATGTACCGTCAAATCTTGGGTGAGAACCTCCTTCCCTCAGCCAGGGCATTGAAAATGGGTTGTGGATGGGTATTCCAGCATGACAATGACTCAAAACACACGGCCAAGGCAACAAAGGAGTGGCTCAAGAAGAAGCACATTAAGGTCCTGGAGTGGCCTAGCCAGTCTCCAGACCTTAATCCCATAGAAAATCTGTGGAGGGAGCTGAAGGTTCGAGTTGCCAAACGTCAGCCTTGAAACCTTAACGACTTGCAGAAGATCTGCAAAGAGGAGTGGGACAAAATCCCTCCAGAGATGTGTGCAAACCTGGTGGTCAACTACAAGAAACATCTGACCTCTGTGATTGCCACCAAGAACTAAGTAATGTTTTGAAGAGGGGTCGAATACTTATTTCACTCATTAAAATGCAAATCAATTTATAACATTTTTGACATGCATTTTTCTGGATTTTTTTGTTGTTATTCTGTCTCTCACTGTTCAAATAAACCTACCATTACAATTATAGACTTATAATTTCTTTGTTTTCCCTCACTGTATATGTTACATCAGATACATTTCGGCAGCTCGCCACCTGTAGCCGTTTGTTCATGCTGTTTGATTTGTTTACTAGCCCAGCTAGTAGTACTGTAATCGGAAACCAGTACCAGGGCAAGTTTTGACTAGTAGCTACCTATTCTCACGTTTCTGAATTTGTTACATCAGATACATTTCGTTTAATTCATTTTAGCATATAATTAAAACAATCATATGTCACCTCTCCTGGTCGGATGAAGATTTTTTTTTTAGATGAGCTGAATAAAGTGCACAGATAACATGTGAGGCTTCAAGAGTGAACTGACGTCACACCAGCGACAGCCAAGATTTCTGGGAAAATGAGGCGGAAATACTACCTGTTTTGAAAGTTACCTCTTTCAGCTTTATATCTTACCTAAAAACTCATTTTTATAACACAGCTCTTATGAACAATTTATCATTGTGATTTTATATTCTGTTTATTCTTTTTACTTCATTTGCTCTTTTAAAATAATATATGTTTAAGTATATTTTTATTATTATTTTAATGTATTTTTTTTTATTGTGTGTAAAGCACTTTCCGCCATTTCGGAATTTGTGAAAAACACTAAAAACGATACTCCTATAAGCAACAAATGTCTGATTTTCACGTCCTTTTATATTTGGCATCTGAAAACCACATTCTGTAAAGAATACATAAGCTGAGCCCATAAGTCAAAAAATTTGGCTGATATTGACCAATAAACCTTCAAGTGGGCGTGATTTTGTACATAAGCATATTATTGAGAAACCGTTAACTGTATTATAATCAAACTTGGTACACTTGTTTAGAAACTTGTCAGGACATACCATGTGCAAGCATTTTTTCCGATTGACCACAACGGGGCGATGTTGAACCAGACAATTTTGCAAGCTCACGCCACTCCCTCCATTTGACAAAGAGACTGAAAAAATGGTGGATACCTCCATGTCCTCACAACAAAAATATTTGCCATTGGGACCCATTACCTCCGCCTTGATGGATGTTCAGCCATATTAAATATATAATAGATGCTTCAAAAGCTCCTCCTATAGAACCAAATCTCTAATCTTTACGGGACAAGATATTTGTTATCTATGGACCAAGGTCATTTATCACTGCATACCCCAGGAAAGTACAAATGAAAACATGGCTGCTATTGACGTCAATCAATTTTCAAGCATATGTGGTTTTACACATATATCAGTATAAATCAGACACAGTTGATCATTTGATAAAATAATTTGATGTACATTTCCAAAACACTTTGACAATATAATGCGTGCAACTAAATTCATTTTGACCACAAGGTGGCACAATAACGGCTAGATGATGTTCTCTCTTTATCTGTATCAGTCAGTCTGATTTATATTTGGCGCACATTATCAGGGTTAGAAATCGAACTAATGTATGAACTGTATCTCAATTTGGCCACATGTGGGGACCATTGAAGAAATATCATTCATACTTCATTTGGAGAATGGTTCTATGAAAAATGGTGCTTATTGAGCTCTCAGCTCAAAAGTGGTGCAATAAGGCCAATTGTAGCCGAATGCTGAAACACGCTCAATGCTGCTTGCAGCGTTAATTATTATTATTATTATTATTATTCCGGCAAAAAAGGGTGTTTTTTGCAAATTCCTGTGAGACAAAATGGCTTAAAGGTGCCCACATTTATGGTAGTAAAGGGCCAAGGGCCACAACATATGGTAAAATGGCATGCATGTCGGCCTCATGGTGGTATTGTCACAAGCATCCAAAGTCGCACTTTTTGCAAGCTCACCACGCCCAACCCCTTGTGACCTAGAGTCTTAAAAATTGGTGCATGTGTGTATCTCCTCATGATTTTTACCATTGGGACCCATAGATTCTGGCATGATGGATTTTCTGCCATTTTGGATTTTTTGAAAAACAAAAAAATGTACTCCTCTGGCCCCAAATGTCCGATCTTCACGTATTTTGATATTTAGCATCTAGGGACCAAGTTATCAGCCAGGCCAGTATGTCAAAAAACATGGGTGCTATTGACCAATGAACATGTGAGGGGGCATGGTTTTGCACATTGATGCGCACAACTGCTACAAGGATAATGATGTAATAATGATGTAATAATTCTACTTGGTACATATTTGACAAGGAAAAAATTGCAAGGATTTTTTTTATCAACCACACAGTGGCGCTATTAAAGTTTTTCACATTAGTAAGTTCACCATACCCACCCCGTTTGAGTTACAGCCTTGAAAAGAGGCAGATAAGTCCACCTCCTCACAAGGAACATATTTGCCATTGGGACTCATTAACTTTGCTTTAATTGTTTTGCAGCCATTTTGAATTTGTGAAAAACTCTTGAAAAGCATCTCCTCTAGCATCTAAGGACCAATCTTCATGTACCTTCATATTTGCTATCTATGGACGATGGTCTTCAAAAGTTATGTCAATCAGGACAGTATATTGAAAAACATGGCCACCATTGACAGATGAACATGTGTAGGGGCATGGTTTTGAACATAGACAGTTTTCCTACAATCATAATGGTATTATAATTCTACTTGGTGCATATGTTAAAGATTATACGATAATAATGACTGCAACGTTTTTTTAATCAACCACACGGTGGCGCTATTGAGGTTTCCCACATTTGCAGGCTCACCACACTCACACCATTTAAAATAAATTCTTGAAAAGAGGTATATGTTTCCTCCCAAGGAACATATTTGCATTTGGGACCCATTAAGCATCAAATTGTGATTACATTTGGTACACATGATCAGGGTTGTGAGATTAGTTTATATAAAAGATGTTTCCATTTGGCCACATGGTGGTACTAGTGAAAAGGAAAAAACATACATGCAATATTGTTTACAGCTATGGACATGAGTTGGATATGTATCCTTTTGAAAATAAAATGCAATCTGGCTACTAATAGCTTAATGCTGAAACCTGCTAAATGCTGCTTGCAGCTTTAATTATATTTATTATTTAACTGTAACTTGAATATATTTTGGTAAACAGCCAAAATAGCAAAACCTGCGTCAATGTCCAAATATTTCCAGTATATTTTAATACATTAAAATATACTTTTTAGTAGGTTTTACTTGGTTACTAGTAAGATTAGAATTTTTTTCTGTGTCTGCACCCCAACAGTATTCCCTTATGGACCTCCTGTCAAAGATGGTGGCAGGACAGCCCCACTTCGTGCGCTGCATCAAGCCGAATAATGACCGGCAAGCTAGTAAGTTTGACCGGGAGAAGGTGCTGGTGCAGCTGCGCTACACAGGTGTCCTGGAGACGGCAAAGATCCGCAGGCAGGGCTACTCTCATCGCGTCCTCTATGCTAATTTTGTTAACAGGTGGGAGATCTCAATCATAGTCATAGTTTTTTGCTGGTTAATGACTTAAAAAATGGAAAACAATTTTTGAGGTTTTAGGCTAAAATTGTGCAAGAAGTCTTTGATAAATCTGTTATTGGTTATTTGCAGGTATTACATACTGGCGTTCCCTGCGCACGAAGAGCCACTTGGGAGCCCAGAAACATGTGCAGCTATATTAGTTAAGGCTAAACTGGAAAATTGGGTCCTAGGCAAAACAAAAGTAAGGTCACGTGTATGGAGTATTTTGAAGGCTTTCAAACCATTTCACAAGTAAATTAAAAGACATCACTTGAGGAGTAAGACTGAGTTGGCAATGATTGTGTCCATGTGGTGGCTCCTAGGTTTTTCTGAAGTACTACCATGTAGAGCAACTAAATCTGATGGTCAGGCAGACCACAGACAGCATTGTTCTTGTCCAGGCCTATGTCCGGGGCTGGTTGGGAGCCAAGCGGTACTCCAAGATACTGGAGAAGAGAACACAGAGTGCTGTGGCAATACAATCAGGTTAGAATGTGTCTTCTTAGGGAGTTTTTCCAAGCCACTGAAATTCAACCCTACTGTTGTTTGCTCCTTGGAGTTTAAGGCCTGGTGTTTTGTAAAAGCACTTTGTGACAACTGCTGATGTAAAAAGGGATTTATAAATAAATTTGATTGATTGATGATTGTGTCACCTTAACACCAGAACCGCCAAATGCCTTCGCCAATTGGCGTTTGAGTTTGTAATTAAAAAAACTGCAATTTGGAAAGCTACACCCTCCTTCCATGACTTTTCCTAAATATGCATATATAACATTGTTCCATTGTCAGAATTCTAAACTGACAAACAGAAAACTATTTTGACACTATTTACCAGTTTTTTTACCGTTTTCCTACTTAATCCACCAACAGCCCATGCCACTTAGCGTTGGTACCCAAATGGTACCCAGGCGCTAATCACCCCTCGCTGAATGCCTTACAATGGTTACTAAGGATACAATGGAACAATACTAAGCTGAAGCTGAGGAGCACTTTGAGTGCAGGTCAATGGATGAATGCGCGATACTCCCAGATGAATGATCAGGCCTTAGTTGAATTTGAATGAACTTACAAATGAAATTAAACATTTCCAAGACCATTCAAAAACGTGATTAGGCTATTATTGAAACATAATACAAACGATATAGGCTACTTACCACACCTTACTGTTTTTCAATAGAAGATTCAGCTCATTGGGTAGGCTAATTCATCAAATGTAAATCTAAAATGTAAATCTGCAAATGTATTATGCTAAATAAATATTCACTAAATGAAATACCAAGGATCATGTTTATGGGTCACCAATTACCAATTCAACAAAGGTATTACAAGTTACTGTTTTTATTTTATAAGGGAAATAGAAACTAAATCGCGCACACATCCTATCGTCTCTCTTTGAATTTTCTCTTCTTGTTTTACTGAAGATTAATATTCTACAAATGTATTAGGATAAATAATTATTCAGAAAACGAAATTCCAACATATTTTTCTAATAACTCCTCGGTTTTTCAATAACGTATTCATGTCTCCTATAGAACAATCTTATATGCCAGTAATCTTGGAGACAGGAGCTATTCATTGGCGGTTTAAATCAACTCGATAGCCACACTACAACTCCCGGGAGAGACCTGCAAAGATGTGCCGTTCACAGCCAATTCATTTTGGACCTCGTCTTTATCTAATAACTCCTCAGTTTTTCGATAACATATTCATGTCACCTATAGACAAATCCTATATGCCAGTAATCTAGGAGACTAGAGCTATGCATTGGCGATGAAATCAATAGCCCCACTACAACCCCTGGGAGAGACCTGCAGGTTCACATAACCTACATACAAGTTTTTTATTTTAGAAGGGAAAGAGAAACTACATCGCACACACATCCTATTGTCTCTATTTGAATTTTCTCTGCTTATTTTACTGAAGATTAATATTCTACAAATTTATTAGGCTTAATAATTATTCACAAAATTCCAAATTTCATTCTTTTACTCTGTAATTGAATTTACAAATACAATTAATTGTATCAAATACAATTAATTGTAACTTTATTAATTTTATTTCTATGAATAGGCTGTAGCCTGTGTTATTCATTATTTTAAATTTCTTTGATTGTCGCAAACTAGTCAATATTGTCTCTTATTTTACCTTGTACATAATCAAAGTGAGATCAAAATGAAAACTAAATTCTAATGGATTTATCTTTGAATAATTTAAGTGTTGTGTAATTTTCATTTTGTACATTTGTAGGGCCTAATAAACGAATGAAAATACCATAGCCTGTGTTCTTAAAAATAATCTTTCTATGTATTATTTTTTCAGTTGTTATTTTCGTACGATAAAACCTTCAATACAAACACATTCTTGTATTTTTCAAATTCATTAACCATTTAAAACAAAAAGTTTGTAATTCATTATTTTTTAGACTCCTTTATAGTTTGATAACGATCCAGTGGATGAACTGATGCTCTGGCTGGATGGTGATGCTGCGGAGGAGAATAGCCATGCTAATAGGGAAGATTTGTATGCTAATGACGCCAAACGGCATTCGGCTCTGGTGGTTAATGGGGGTAAAAAATGTCTGGCGGTTCTAGTGTTAATGTCAGTCAATAGTGGAACTCTAATTGTTTCAGCTTAAAATATGCATGCCTTGGAGTTTATCATACATTCATGTCTGGGCCTTGTGAGTTGTGAAGTGAATAAATAAAACAGTCGTTGTACAGTAGTTTAAATAAACACATCCATAATTTCTCTCCATATAATTCACCAGCATACAGAGGACATAGAGTGCGGAGGAGATGTGCAGATAATAAATTAATCAAAGCCAAGTTTGAGGCTTTCATCACCCAGTTACAGTCTGGTAAGAAGGCCATAATAACACTTCATCAGTATTTTCTATTGGCAGGTTTATAGGATCTATAGTGCATTAAGTATGGTCACATCTTTTGTAATCGTCTTCTGCAGTTTGTCGAGGTTACCTTGCAAAGAAGAAGTTCAAGGAGTGGGTGGACGAAAAAAATAAAGCTGTTGTCAAGATTCAGGCTCATTACAGAGGACACAAGGAGAGGATGTGTTTCAAAAAGAAAAGGTAAGGACAACCTATGATGGCAATTCCATCAAATAGAACTCTTTAGGAAGTAGGTACAGAGACAAAATTCTCTTTGCGCAATTAGCAGTTTATTTCTTGCAAGGAGAGAGGTATCAATGCTTACAGAATAAACTGAGACATTGCTGGGGTCAGTTGGAAATACATTCAGTACCTATACAATAATGGGTGGGGGTAAGAATCTGCATATTCATCCTGTAAAGACAACATTTGTTAATTTATCCCTTCCTGCCCCTGGTTGTGACTTCATCTATCCTTTCCTAAGTGTTTACCCAAATGGGCAAATTTCCCCTACTTCCCACAAGGGGCAATAGGAATATTGTAAAGGACACTTTCAAAACAGCTGGTCACATTCCTGAAGAACAAATGACGGATTCCCTTATTGGTTTAGGCAGATTTACAAATGGTCAGAGAACCCAATGATCTACTGATATCATTCAGACATGTGTGTCACAAACAAAGACCAGAGTTACATACTAGGGAATAGAAAAGCAGACAATTATAAAATGTACATTAGTTCAAGAAATTTCCATAACACAACCCAAAGACCTAAAAAAGATGGAAAAAAATCCAAACCATGGATAAAACGCCAAACCTACACTCTAAAATGAATGCATTTCTCAAGTAACCTTTACTGAAATTTTTTTTAAGTTACTGTGCAAATCCCCTATAAGTTGTTCAAGGAAAAATGGCAAAGGGTATTGTAAAGAACAATGTTTACTTAAAAAACGATATGAACTATCTACCTGCTCCAAAATGTACCTAAAAAGGTTTAAGGAACCATTTAATAATGGGTTCTTTGGAGAACTTATGAGTTCCCCCACAGTTTCAATGTGATGGACTCTCTAAGAACCTTTTCATTTTAGAATGTACACGAAGACTATAGTTCAGTTGAATGCCAAGTAAGTCTGGTTAAGATGGTGTCTCCAGGACACGATATTGCTGGCTACCTCAGTGCTGCTCCATTTCATCATAATCTCAAGTGAATGGCCAACGGGGTTACTGCAGTCTGCTACTGGCAGACATAAAGTATAAAATATTCTATGTGCAAATATCAATCATTTCAAGGACACACATCTGGTGTAATAGAAGCAATTGATTGCAATATGATTGTCTTTATAGTATTCGCAGAAAAGTTTGACTATTTTTTTGTAATCAATGCTATACCACTCAAAATGTGTGGCTTTAATGAAAGGGGGAGACATTCTTCCCTAGGACAAACATTGTTGGATCTTCATCACATACAGTATTCTCCTTATGGATATTTCATCCAGATAATAAATACTTGATGCAAAATTCAACTGCTTTCTCTTTAGGGAGTCCATTGAGAAAGACAGGATAAAGAAAGCGAGGTTTGAGGTCACTAAACTGAAGGAGGATGAGATGGTTAAAGCTGCATTGGTTCTCCAGAGTAAATACAGAAGCTACAAAGATAGGAAGAAACTCAGGGAGCACCATAAAACCCTAATTGAAGATGAGTTGAGACTAAGTTCAACTTTGCCTATAGCGGTGGAGGCTACTATTATGGAAGAAAACGATGAAGAGGAGAAAAGAACCAAGGTGGCAGTGAAAGATGAGAAAGAGATGACCGAAATGGCGGAGGAAGAGGATGAAGACACGGACAAGGCAGAAGAGGACAATGATGAGGAGGACACTGAAGTAGGTGATGAGTTTGAGGACAGGGAACACACAGAACTTGGAGATGAAATGAATCTAGAGGCTGCAGAAATGGAGGAGGTTAACCCAGAACATGAGGCAAAGGCAGCCACAGTTCTCCAGAGCAACTTCAGAGGCCACAAAGAGAGAAAGAGGTTGGTGGAAGAAGGAAAGATCCTGGTAAGGAAACCAAGGGTGATAAGCCCCACTGAAGATAATACCACAAAAACAGAAGGCATGCCAAATCCAAAAGAACAGTCCAAGTTTCCAGAGATAGTGGCCAAGTCTGCAAGTGAGGAACAAAAGAGAGAAGTTGAGGCAACTGCTGTCATCCATAGTAACTTCCGTGGCCACAAGGAGCACAAACAATTGGAAGAGGAAGGAAATATCCCCCTAAACAACAAGACAGAAGTGGGGGCCAAAGAACAACCCAAACCAAAACTTGTCCAGACACATGAGCCAACACTAGAACCCCAAAAAGAGCCATCCATCACACCCAAGGCTGAGCCAGATGAGGAAAAAGCAGCCACCATTCTGCAGAGCAATTTCATAGACCACCAAGATAGTAAGAAATTCCAAGAAAAGAGAAAACAAGTCAAAAGGAGCAAGGAGGAAACCATTTTTGGAGAACAGGGTGAAGAGTTAAAGGTCAAAGACAGGGTTGTGGACCTCACTGACGTTGAGCTGATTCGTATAGAGGAGACAGTGTCCAAGCATGGGGATATGTACGATGAAGAACAGGCAGCAGTTAAGATCCAGAGCCAGTTCAGGGGCTACAAGGACCGGAAGAACTTGAAGGCAACTTATGCCACAGCCCAGAGAGATATGGAGAAACTGGAGATCCTGTCTAAGGAGGTAAAAAGTGACAAGATATACACCCAATATACAGCTCCTGAAAAAATTGAGACCACTGCACCTTTTTCTTTCCTTTCCAAAAAAGTTAAAAAGGAAGGTTTTGAATGAGGAACAGAAGGGTTAAAATTAAGAAAACACTGCAAATTGAATGCTTCTGTTCCTCACTCAAAACCTTCCTTTTCGACTTTTTTGGAAAGGAAAGTAAAAGGTGCAGTGGTCTCAGTTTTTTCGGGAGCTAAATACATTTTTTTGTCTTCTCATACAACAATTAAGTAATCAAATTTGTATCAATTGTTCATTTTCTATTCATAAAAGGTCACCAAGGCTTCCCAGAACTATATGAGCCTCCAGCAGAAGCTGAACAAGATCATCCTGGCCCAGCATATTAACCCAGCTAACAATGGCGTGTTTGTCAAAGGACAAGCAGTAAATGGGTTTGCTGCCAACAATCTGCAATCAGGTACGTGTCTTCTTTGTGCAAAACCCACAACACATTGTAGATAAGACACAAAAATTGTAAGCTTAAGTATAGAAGTTAACGAAGATCCTATAGAAATTGGTTTGGTACAACTTTATCTTAACAAGTGGAATTACTATAGATGATCCTTCAAAAAATGTAATTACTAGGGATGTCAAAGTTAACACGTTAATGTGTGCGATTAATTTAAAATACTAAATGCTATTCATTTTCTTGTCACCCTTAACACATTTTTCATTTTTGAGCCTCAGAGTTTAGAGCTAGACTTTAGTGGAAGCAGTCAGGATGGCACTACTAGCACACACTTACTGTTTACCGGTTACTTTTTTGGCAGTTGACATGACCTGAGCTCTTCACAGGCATTTTCTTTTCAATATATCATTGGAGAGTAGGTATTCATGTTGTGAATCAAGTTTACTCTGCACAAGTTTAACAACAACAACAGCCTAAAAATGTGTTAGTAGGCTACAAATTCGCTAGAACAGTGGATATGAGGAAATTGGAATATCTCTCGTCCAGCACCCCAGTCGCACTCCAAAAACCTATCAAACGAGAATGCTAGTCGTGTCTCCCCTAACTCAACTGGTCTCGAGGCACTGTGTTGCGCAAATCCACCTGCTAACACTTTGCTTGTAGCATGGTAAGTTGTCATTATTTAATGTTTTTGCTAATTTAAGCTAAGCATTAATGTTTCCACCAAAGCATATTCTAATAGTAGAATTAACAAACAACATTTGTGCTCTGCATGAATTACAGATGTCCCCTGATTAATATTTGCAGATAACATCTCTGGCCACCATAGTAGTAAATCCAGTGTGGCAACTGTCACTTTTGACACAATGAGTGACATGAAGGTGGGACTTCCGGTTAGGAGGTGGGACTTCCGGTTCGGTAGGTGGGACTTCCTTGGTGACGTATGCTGGGTTTGGTACTTCCGGTGTGACATATGTTGGGGGTGAAACTTCCTGTGTGACGTATGCTAGGGGGGTGTAACTTCCTGTGTGACGTATGTTAGGGGGTGTAACTTCCGGTATGACGTATGCATGTCTGGAGGGGGAGATATAGTATGGGGGGTGTGTGGCTTATAATTTATGGCAGCTTTGATGTTTAACAATAGGGCTCCAGGGTTCGGGAATGTTAAATTCCCCAGACATTTGGTATTACGATAAGTAACGATAAGTTTGATGTTTAACAATAGGGCGCCAGGTTTGGGGAATGTTAAACCCCACAGTTGATGTTATGAGAAGTGTGTGCAACAGATGGTCTAGAACCAGTGGGTGGTACCTTTCATGTTTTACAACGCCATAGGTGGCTGATGTGGTCTGTGTATTTAAACCACACAGACCCCAGGTGTTGGTCATTCAGACTAGCCTGAGTAAACCTACGTGTACATTACAAAACATGGCCGATTCTACAGCGATTAACATTGGGTTTGAAACACCAGTGAAGGCTATATGCTTAACCGCTGCACAGCAAGTTGGCAAGAGAATACATTTGGTAGAAGACGACATGATGAAGATGCCACCCCCAAAGAAACCGATACAGCATTTAGCTCGAATTCATCAACTACACCAGGACATGTTAGCACAGGAGTGGAAGTTGGAAGACAGGCGAATTGGTGGATACATTTTCAACCCAGAGATACCAGAAGTCACATTTTACAAATTGTCAGAAGGCGAGGTGTTTAAGCAGAGTGTGACTGATCAAATTACATTTAGTGCTAGTTTATGGAGCACCTTTTGAAAAGTGTTCTATTTGGGGCCAAAGCAGGGCACACATAATACGGTACATGTGTTGTTTAAAGTCATCAAAAGAATGAAGCAGTCTCACACTGTTAAATTGGAGCTATTACCGGACAACGTTGGTGTGTTAGAGTGTGACTGCGACTACCTTCAACGTTCTATCATACCTGTCAAATGTTGACAGGAGTAATAACAAAATGTAATAATGCCTTGCATCACACTTTTTAAAGATCATCAAAGCAACTTTGGGTATGATCCTGGAAAATGATGTTGGGGCTGTTCTCCACAAAGCATGCATCAGATGTGAAGTGGACCACCTGAGGCAGTGAAGACATTCTTGTCTTGACCCGTCTGATTATTTTTTTGAGACCCATTATGACGACATTGTGGAGACAGTTTTAACACCGCGACTGAAACGTGCTGGCCAATGCTTTGGGTGTATCGGGTTTTTAAACACCGCTGACCAAAATTCATGTGGCAGCTAAGAACTTTCTGTACAACTCAAGTCGGAGCCATACATCATACAGAGACGGCATGAGAATAGGGGATGAATACACGGATGAAGATAATGGGAAACTTGAATGCAATGCAGTAGTGTCTTTGCACAACAAAATCAAAGAGACTGTTTCAACATTAAAAGAAGGAAGAACCCCCAAAAAAGTCCAAAAGGACAAGGGAAAGGAGTTTTTTAATTCACATTTTGAATTATTAATGAAGTACAACAGTAAACCTTTTGCTACAGGAAATTATGTCAAAGCAAGTATTATTGAGAGATTTAATATGAAAAAGGGTACGAAAAAGGGTACACAGATAAATATTTTACAATAACGGAATGCATTCCTAGGGTGCCTCCTGTATATCGAATAAAAGATTATGAAGGCGATGTGATCATTGGGACCTTATATGAACAGTAATTACTGAAAATAATTGTGTCTAAGGATAAATCTTTTAAAGTGGAAGCAGTTCTGGATGAGAAAGTACAGAAAGGGAAGAAGATGAGTCTTGTGAAATTCCTTGGTTGGCCAGAGAAATTCAACAGCATCGGAACAAGTCCTTGATCTACAAACTAGGATTTGCAGGTCATTTACAATGACTGCGATCAGCAGTCGTTTACTGATCGGGTGCTTTCTACATAACGCTGCCTAGTAACTCATCGAGACATATCTATCCAAACAATTCGAGTTTGTGCTATACCACACAATTTGCCAAAAGTATAGATTTGACAGGTGATTGGAAAGTGTCTTTGATACAACTCCAGTACCCGCATACGTGGAAGACTTTTACATGGGGTGAAAATGCATTTGAACAACATGACTCAAAACACGACAAAACTTGGAAATTTGAACTCACCACCAATTATTACAATGTCATGGGAAAACTAGTGGCAGAGATCTACATGTTTTTAAAATCAGATGGTGTATTGTTGGGGTATGAGGAATTTAAAAATAAAATGTTTCTAAAAGGCAGACCCCGTTGTAGTTTAAAATTTATTGTAAAGTTATTAGGATTTTAGGCTTCAAACCAGGCAAATGTTGGTACGCCCCATTGCCTGCAGATATTCTGGCAGGGTTTAACACCCTATACATCCACACAGATAGAATTGATTATCAAAGAGTTGGGGACAGCCATGTCCCACTGTTGAAAACTGTACATATTGCAGGGGAAAAAACATACAGTTGTGCACATAAGTTTGCATACCCTGGCAGAAATTGTGAAATTTTGGCATTGATTTTGAAAATATGACTGATCATGCAAATGTTTTTAATTTTATTTAAGGATAGTGATCATATGAAGCCATTTATTATCACACACTTGTTTGGCTCCTTTTTAAATCATAATCATAACAGAAATCACCCAAATGGCCCTGATCAAAAGTTTACAAACCCTTGAATGTTTGACCTTGTTACAGACACACAAGGTGACACACACAGGTGAAAATGGCAATTAAATGTGAATTTCCCACACCTCTGGCTTTTTAAATTGCAAGTAGTGTCTGTGTATGAATAATCAATGAGTTGTTAGCTCTCAAGTGGATGCACTGAGCAGGCTAGATACTGAGCCATGGGGAGCAGAAATGAACTGTCAAAAGACCTAACAAGGTAATGTAACTTTGGAAATCCTTTTCCATCTTTATAATGCCTTGCAAATGCCAGTCAGTACTGTTCAATCACTGAAGACATGGAACATTCGGGGATCTCTTGATACCATGCCAAGGTCAGGTAGACCAAGAAAGATTTCAGCAAAAAGTGCCAGAAGAATTGTTCGGGATACAAAGAAAAACCCAAAGGTAACCTCAGGGGGAATAAAGGGTGCTCTGGAAAGACACGGTATGGTTGTTTCAAGGGGCAAAATACGACGATACTTGAACAAAAATGAGCTGCATGGCCGAGTTGCCAGAAAGAAGCCTTTACTGTGCCAATGCCACAAAAAAGCCCAGTTACAAATTACCCGACAACACCTTGAAACACCTCACAGCTTCTGGCACACTGTAATTTGGAGTGACGAGACCAAAATAGAGCTTTATGGTCACAACCATAAGCACTATGTTTGGAGAGGGGTCAACAAGGCCAATAGTGAACAGAATTCCATCCCCACTATGAAGCATGGTGGTGGCTCACTGATGTTTTGGGGGTGGGTGAGCTCTAAAGGCACGGGGAATCTTGTGAAAACTGATGGCAAGATGAATGCAGCATGTTATCAGAAAATACTGGCAGACAATTTGCATTCTTCTGCACGAAAGCTGCGCATGGGACGCTCTTGGACTTTCCAGCACGACAATGACCCTAAGCACAAGGCCACGTTGACCCTCCAGTGGTTACAGCAGAAAAAGGTGAAGGTTCTGGAGTGGCCATCAAAGTCTCCTGAGCTTAATATCATCAAGCCACTCTGGGGAGATCTCAAACGTGCGGTTCATGCAAGACGACCAAAGAGTTTGCATGACCTGGAAGCATTTTGCCAAGACGAATGGGCAGCAACACCACCTGCAAGAATTCGGGGCCTCATAGACAACTATTACAAAAGACTGCATGCTGTCATTGATGCTAAAGGGGGCAATACACAATATTAAGAACTAAGGGTATGCAGACTTTGAACAGGGGTCAGTTCATTTTTTTCTTTGTTGCCATGTTTTGTTTTATGATTGTGCCATTCTGTTATGACCTACAGTTGAATGTGAATCCCATAAGAAATGAAAGACATTTGTTTTGCCTGCATTGAAGACATGTCTGGTAATATAAAACAACATACCACAGCCTGCATCCAGGCAAGCCCTTACTATACTTTACAGATGGATGAATCCACAGATATAGCTAACCATGCCATTTTACTGGTTTATGTGAGACACGTGTGGGACGGTGATTTGCAGGAACAATTTCTCTGCCGCAGAGACCTCCCTACCACTACAAAGGCAGAGGACATTTTCAACTCCGTGGACTTGTATTTGAGCTCAGTGGGCCTGAGCTGGGAATACTGTGTGGGAATCACAACTGATGGTGCTGCCTCCATGACCAGGAAACATTCAGGTGTGGTGAAGCAAATTCTAGAGAGGTCACCTAATGCGACGTGGAACCACTGTTTTTTGCACCGACAGGCACTGGCGGCTAAGAACATGGTACCTGTGCTTGATGAAGCTTTGCAAGATGTCATCAAAGTGGTGAACCACATTAAACGGAGTGCGAAGAACAGACGCTTCTTTTCAAATCTAGGTGTTGTATGACTCCGAATTACGCTGGCTGTCTAGGGGTAAGGTGTTGTCACGCTTTTACGAACTGAAAACAGAAATCGCCACCTTCCTCTCAGAGAATAACTCCCCGTATGCGCAACTGTTTGATAACGAAATCTGGCTCGCACGAGTTGTATATCTTGCTGATGTGTTTGAGCACCTCAACACATTAAACGTATCTACGCTAGGGAAAGGACACAACATTTTTTAATAAGTCAGACAAAATTGCTGAGTTCAAGAAAAAGATCACACTGTGGGTAAATCATTTATCCAAAGACAGACTGGACATGTTTCCTAACGCTTGCCACGTGTCAAACTTCGTTATTTTCTCATAGTATTTCTTTTGTTTCTGTTTGTTTTCTGTCCAATGTAACTATTGTACAGCGTCTTTGGGTCCCTTTGAAAAGCGCTATATAAATATAATGTATTATTATTTATTTGTTGGGTGGTCTCTTTTCTCTTTTCTCTACTTGGACATTTTGGGTCCTAGATTCATTTCTGTAACAGATATAATCTATTATGATGTATCCTGGTAATCACAACCCTGTTGGCTACAATAAAAACACATAAAAACAGACTTCTGGATCACCATTTAGAAACCTCACCTGTTTGAAAGGC
>JACXGI010001747.1:23974-85866 GCA_016801175.1 Esox masquinongy
CGCAGAACGGCCACCAGGTGGCAGCACGAGATCGCTAGTGAAGTTTGGACTTCTATAATTTATAAACTCAGAAAAATTACCAACTTTTTCCCAAAAACTCAAGAACATCCCCATACTATGTTGACAGAAGAACATTTTTATATCATATTTATAATACAAACGATGTATTACGGTTCAATACATCATATGTAGTGATGTATACCCTTGTAATCTCTATAGTCTTTACACATTAGCCTTTCTAAGATGCATGGTCAATGTCGTTGTCTGGTGAAAAGTTTTCTTCCTGCAGGCTGTGGTTCCCATAGCAACCCAAACTATACACGGAACGCTTCACAAAGGTGGCTACATAAAATATACATTGAAAACGGACGATTATGGCGATTCGATTTTCATTAATATTTATGCAAATGAGCACAGAACGCTCCATCCGCGGATCCGCGGATTGAGACTCGGAAGGGTTAACCCTCCAAGGTCCGAGTTGATTTCAGCCAGATTTCACTACTTGGATATTTTGGGTCCTAGATTCATTTCTGTAACAGATATAAACTATTATGATGTATCCTGGTAATCACAACCCCCTTGGCTACAATAAAAACACATAAAAACAGACTTCTGGGACACTATTTAGAAACCTCATGTGTTGGAAAGGCAAAAAAATGTTTTACGAAAAACATTTCTGTCAGACAGTATGATAAAGTTTTATTGAAACCCTTATGAAGTTTTGTTTACATGTTATTTTCTGAGGAGGAGGAGGGTTAATATGTCAATATTGTTGTATAAATCATTTGGCAAATACCATTTACCAAATGTCTGTTGTATTTTGAAGGTTTGTTTTTGAAACAAGCTGACTTAAGTGCTGAAACGAGGTAACCATCTCGTTTTATATCACAAGCACCTTAAATATTCAAATGTAATAGAAATCTAGGCCATTCTATTTACTATTAATGTGTGTAACTGTGTGGGTGTTTGTAGAACTATTATATTTAATTTAGTATTTCATTTAGTATAAGTATTTCTAACGCTCCCAGGTTGTTCAACTGATGGTGTTCATTATTAAAGAAGAATTGACAAGATACTGCCAAGTGTTATCGATTGTGAGTATTGGATAATTTTGGACTCAACATTCGCTATTAATGCTGGAATACTAGCTACACCATAACGCCTATAATAACACGGATGGGTATGTTGACTTTACAGACCACCCAGGCCCTAACGATGGGATTGATGGAGATTCTGCACACACGTGTATACCCACTGATCGAAGGAGCACCCTTGTGAAAAAGTGTGGCAAAAAGAGCTGTTTAATTTTTTTAAATAAAAATGTTATGAAAATAAAAATTAAACTAAATTTGAAAAAATAATGACTTTCAGCGGATTCTTTGGAAGATCTCTATCAGCCACCCCGATTACCATAATTAAGACGTCGGAGACGAGCAACCTGATCGATGATGTGGTATTAATTATTAATGGTTTTAGGCATGATGTAGATACACTTTTACAGGGGTTGAGATATGAAGCTACCGATGTTTCTACACTCACACGTGAAAATAGTGTACTTAGGAACCAAATCCTTGTTTTATGACATGAATTAGCTGAGATCGCTAGGTCCAATCGGTGATGGTGTTGATATTATCAGCAACGTTGTTAGTAAATGCTTTTATCAACATTGTGTGTGTGTATGAGCGTGAGTTTGTGTGTTTACAATGGTGTTCTGACATATGGCTGTGTAGTGTAATGAGAAATGTCTGTTGAGGAAGAGTGGAAGTGTATTCAACGAAGAGGCACATCTGGCCCCACCAAGTCTCCAACATACCCTTGTTGATGTAAATCATTGGTCCTGCATAACATTTGCTTCTTTAATGATCTGGAACACCAGGTGTGGGCCATCAGCCACACCCTCCCGAGCTCACCTGGAGAGGTGTGAAACTCAGAGCAAACTGGAATGTAACTAAATGCATGATATTATAGACATTAATTTGTAGTGTTTGGAGTTCCCCTGTTCCCCATAATGGGCAGAATAGTGTGATATGCTTTATTGTACTGTACGGGTTATGGATCAAACTTCACAAGAACATTGTAGAAATGATTGTCCTTGTTGCATGTCTGACAACTACTGGCGGCAATGCCCCATCCATTCAATAATTTTGCATTAATTGTGTTTGCCAAGGTAAAGTAATGCTAATGACTATTTGGGACAGTGTTTTAGAGATGTATGATTTTAGGATAAATAGCCATGTCTCCAAAAAGTTATTTGTTTGTCATCGTTAGAGACCTCCCAACACATTGTGTTGGTGTCATATTTAGGAGTTTGTCACTGTTAAGGTGTTACATACTTCTAGCCATGCTGCTTTATGTTACACAGAGGCCTTTCAAAACTGACAATCAATGTTTCTGCAAAAACCTACAGTAATAAAACAGATGTTGTGTTGCATTCATTATGTTGCCTTAAATTGTATTATACAATATTAAGGTGAACAACGTGCAAATAAGGCTTTACAATTTGGGCCGTCATGACCCATGTGGTACAATCATTTATAACAGGTTAGAATACTCTTTCCAGAATTCAATCAGGTTTCAGACTTAAACACAGTACCACTATGGCCACACTGCATGTTGTAAATGATGTTGCTAATGCCTTTGACAATAGCAAGTGCTGTGCCACTGTGTTTGTAGATTTGTCTAAAGCCTTTGACTCTGCGGACTATGCGATACTTTTGAGTAAGCTGTCGTCAATAGGACTAGGACCGGATGCCTGAGGATGGTTTCATGACTCTCTTAAGAAGTCAGGCTGTTAGAGTAGACGGCATCCACTAGAGTCGGAGCCACTAGAGTTGGTCCCACAAGGTTCTATACTTGGTCCTTTACTCTTCACTCTCTACATAGACAATATCGGTGATGCGATAAGACAGAGTAAAGTTAATCTATATACGCTGACGACACTGTCATACTCTATTGCTTTCGACAGCTGACCAAGCATTATTATTGTAGCTAGAGACAGATTTTCAGATACAACAAGGGTCTTTTTTTTACAACTTAACCAGCTTTGAAATGCAAAGACAACTAATTTTATTGATTTTTAACACTAGAACTGCTAAATGCCTATGCCAATTGACGTTTGAGTTTGTAATTAAAATAAAACTGCAATTGTGACAGAATTCCTGAACAGGGTCCTATCGCAAAATCTGAGTTTTTTTTTTTACATATTATAAAGGTCCAGATTCAGAGCTTTGTAATGATATGTAATACAATACTGTTTGATAAAGTTATGAGAAAGATATGCTGCTTTAAAAGTTGATTATCTGCTCTACTTAGTTCTGAGAAATAAGGTTTGAAAGATTCACACTTGCCAGAGAGCAGATCTTTGTTTACACCCATTCAGCTTAGTTCACAGCCTCTTAGGCCTTAACCCCACCCAGCTATTTAAGTATTCAAATGGGGACACTCTGGCCTTATGCTAAACTGGTCTGGTTGGTCTCTCATAAACACATACTGTATCAAACCAAATAAAACATTAAAAATAAAGTTTTTTCACATGGACTTGATACATCAGGTGTAATCAGGTACAGTGAAAAGAAATGTAGCTTAGCAGCAGGATTCATAAAATAGTAGCAGCAATCTAGGTGCAGATAGTTTGAGGGCAGGTGGACTGCTACTGAGCTGTTATAGGGTTATAGATTTGGCATAATCACACACAACTGGATGATTGACCGGTCAGTCACGTAGCTTATTATCAAACTAAGTGACTTGCTCACTTTTGAGAAGAAAAGCTAGCTACCCAACTAATAAGCTAGAAACCAGGAAATGTTAGCTAGCTGGTAAGTTAATGTTGTTACCTAGCTAGCTAACAGTCACGTCAGTAGCTAAAGCCAGATAACTAGCAATACAAACGACTCTTTGACAACATTTTGAAAAGGAATTATCTGTAGCTAGTTAGCTAATGTTTGACTTACCTGTATACATGTAGGAATGTTTCGCGGCAGACTGAATATCCTCTGATTACATACAAAGTCCTTTGTTTTTGCGTTTAGTCTGTTGACCTTGTTAAAAACTTGTCTTTTCGCTACCGTTCACACTCAATTCGTTCAATACTACAAGAATCTATGCATCTTTCATTGTCGCTATCATAACTGCCATGGTTGTCCTTTTCTTGTAAATGTAATCCGTGGACAGTTGTTTTATAGAAGACGAGCCAGCGTTTTCTTTCCACCATTGGCACTGCAATGAAATGCCTCAATTTTGCCTTAACGTTTGAACAGTATCAAAGTCTGGGAATGGGTTTCCTTCATTGTCATCCGATTCATCTTCTGAATCATGGCATCATTGTACTCCAGAAAGTAGCATCTCACAACTTGAGATTTGTTGATAACACAAGCTAAATTCAGAACAGCAATGTGGTTCACTTTTTTAAAAAAAAACCTGGGGTTCCAATACTATTAAACAAGTACGGGTGTTATGACAGAAATCAGTGACTTGGCACACCAATCAGAACTCAGTATGTCAGCATGTCCAGCCCCTTCATTATCTCAGTCAATCATGTCTAGCTAAAGTCCTGAATTTTCCGCTGGTTAAACAAGGGTTTGAGTTTTTAATTTTATTCATATTTACACTTCGCATACTAGTTTGTTATTAAGTCACATGAAAGTTCACATCTCCAAGAAGGCATTTCTGCAAAAAAGACAAAATGTCCCAGAATTTTTTTTTCTTCTTAAAAACAGCTGTCCTGAAAAGTATTGACATGCGATATACTCCCCGTTTACGAATTCTGTCACAATTTTGAAAGCTACACCTAAATAGGCATATATTACATTGTTCCATTGTCAGAATTCTAAACTCACAAACCGAAAACTATTTAGAGACTATTTACCTGTTTTTTTTCCCCAACTTAATCTGCCAAAGCACACACCCACACACCAGTTGTTACTCAGGCAGCTGCTAATGGTAACCAGGCGCTAATTACCCCTCACTGAATGAATGACGTTAATGGATGGATGGGTGATGCTTATGTAATTAATCAAATGTATTATGCTAAATAGTCGCAAAATGAAATACAAACGATATTCTTGACTATTCAACAAATTCAATGTTCTTGAAACATAATGCAAATTATATCCTCAACAATTCAACAAAAGTATTACACATTACTGTTTTTCATTAGGAGATAAATAAAATACCAAAAAAAGATCAGAGCCTTGGTTGAATTGGAATTAACTTGAAAATAAGGATAAAGAGATGTAACATTGATGGAAAATATGGCAGCAGGATTTCACAAATCCTTTTTTACTTCTAGGCTTAGCAATCATTAACCCATTAGATCCCATGGACGGCATTCCTTTAGATTCCCCTAGCGGCCACAGGCGGTTGTGTTTCTTTAACAATAATATTTGTGTAAATATCACAAAATCTACCTCAAAGTGTTACTGTATTCCTGTGGATGTTGTCATGAATAAGAAATCAGAAAAAGAGTATGTTGTCATTTGACTTTTTTTTGTTTTCATAATTTCTTTACTCAAAATGCTAGCAGCAAAGCGGCCACAACTTTTTACATTAGAAGTTGCTGTTTCTGTGTTGTTTGTTGATACGAAGTTAGAAACGTCCTTGCTCTTTGAAAGCAATAATGACGTTGTGGTAAGTAACAAATACACTGCGGATATATGTTTGCTGTTGTCTACAATTAATGCTGTGAAATGTTGGTAATATCTTTTTGATGACAATAGTAACCCTGTCGTGATAACTTGACAGGCGAGCGCGTCAGCTGTGGAGCTCGAATGGTTGCGTGCTCAGTCTTGTAATTGAAAACGCTGCAGTATTTAGCTGTGTAGTCGGCAAACTAGTTGAATGTTTTATCGCGTTTCGTCCGATTTCATTCATATATGCAAACTGCAATAGCTAATTGTCCGGTTCAGTTCGTATGTCAGACTATAGAACAGTTGTCTGGCCGCAAAATGTGTTTCGCTTTTGGGTGTCCACAAAATTTGACAAAACAAATTATATTTTTCGTAGTTACATGTATGTGGTGTCAAATTAAAGATGTGCTCTTTAAAACTAGGTTAATTTGTAATTTTTATTTGTTCTTAGTTTTTGTGCTATATCTTTTTGTTTGAAATGTGTGAAAAAATAAAATAAAAATATTATTTATTTGAGAAGTCTCAGTAATCTACAGCAGCATTCTAGAATTATATTGGGGTCTAAAGGGTTAAATTACGTTTTTTATTAGGAGAGGAATAAAATATCCAACATAACCTATGATCTGTCTATGTATTTTCGCTGCTTATTTTACCAAAGATTCAGCTTCATATGTAATTCTTCGAATGTATTACACTGAATAATTATTAGCAAAACGAAATACAAATGATATCCTCGACCATTCAACAAATGAATTGTTATTGAAACATAATTACAAATGATATCCTCAACAATTCAACAAACATACAGTATTACACATTACATCCTATCATCTGTCTATGAATTTGCACTGAAACAGTATATTTCGTTATGTAGGCTATTGTAAATCATTCTTAAATATTGTTTACATGCATAGCATTAACGGGCGCAAATATGGGTATTTTTGTGTTATTCATCCTTTGCATTTTATCATGTTTATCTAGTTTCTGTGCTTTATGCCTATATACGGCTAATCATGTGTACATCCTCTGATCTTCACAAATTAGTTGATAATGTTACTAATTATTACTTTCTACATTATTACCTTCTACATCCTCAAAATAACATTAAAATAAAAGCAACATTCAAATGGATTAGTCTGCTGTTAATATAAGTGTGGTGTAGGCTACTTTTTATTTTGAAGATTCTTTAGTCTGCATTGATATAATAATTTCGTATTCTAATGATGAGACCTTCAGTACAACCACATTCTTGTATTTGTCAAATTTGTTAGACTTTTAATAAAAATTAATTCTGTAATTCATTCTTTGTATACCGTTTACTATATTTGCTATATTGTTTGATAACGACAGTAGATGAACTGATGCAGTGGCTGTCTGGTGATAATGGGGAGGAGAATGTATATTCTCCGAACAGTGCTGGACTGTGAGCACAATTCCCACTAGAGGACATCACGCCCTCATGCCACCCTCATGGAGTCTGTTTCTGACAGTATGGTCAGAAACATGCACATCAGTAGCCCATTGGAAGTAATTTTGTAGGGCTCTGGCAGTGCTCCTCCAGTTCCTCCTCGCACAAAAAAGCAGATACCGGTCCTGCTGCTGAGTTGATGCCCTTCTATGGCCCTGTCCAGCTCTCCTCGTCTAACGACCCGTCTCCTGGTATCTCCTCCATGCTCGAGACTGTACTGGGAGACACAGCAAACCTTCTTGCGACAGCACGTATGGATGTGCCATCCTGGAGGAGCTGCACTACCTGTGCAACCTGAATGGGCTGCAGGTACCACCTCATGCTACCAGTAGTGAGAAGGACACAAGCAAAACACAAAACTAGAGAAGAATCAGTCAGGAAGGATAAGGAGAGAGCAATTGTCTGTGGCCACCACCTGCGAAACCATTCCCTTTTGGGGGGTTGTATTGCTGTTGCCTTTCAGTGTACCTGTTGTCACTTTCATTTCATTGATTCACAATCGCGTATGCTTCCTAACTGGACCGATTGATATCCCTGAAGTTTAATTGACTTGGTTTTATACTGTGATGATTATGTGGTCGGTTAATCTTTTTGAGCAGTGTACATGTTGATCTCTGTAAAAGGCATAAGATCAAGCTAGGTTTCCTCTATAGAAACAGAACATGTTTATCCTCCACAAATAGAAAACAAATTGTGCAAGTTACATTTATGTCAGTTACAGATTTTGGGTATATTATCTAAATGCATGCTACGGCATCCACACTTAAACCGCTAGATGCTAATTATTATTGTGCACCTAGCTTTATTGCGGGCGCTAGTGACACAACTCACCACTGTAGTTTATGTCAAAGTGTGGGCTGGAAATCACTGTCCTCGAGACGAGAACAACATGCTCTTGTGTTTGTCTATAAAACATTTCAATATGAACTATATTCCTATTTATCATCACTTACAGATATTAGAAATATAACTCGTAAAACCAGATTTCAAGCCTGGATTACACTTGTGGCCCCTGCAATCTCCACAGAATTGGGTATGACTGCATTTTCCTGTTACCCTCCTTGCTTATGGAATAGTCTGCAGACTGTGAGAAAGCAAGTCTTTTCCTAGTGATATACATGTATTTTAGTTCTATTCTCTTGTTTAGGAACACAACACAGAGGAGTGGTACTTTGTTATCTCATGCTATATGAGGTACAATATAGCAAATAGTTGGTATTCATTATTAGAGGGGCATACAACCTGATAAGTGTATGTGTGTGGAGCCAATATATCAAGAGGGGGCTCTACAAGGTTAAAATATAGAATACACATATATGATTGGAAGACGATAGTGATAGTGGAGATGTGTTTGGTCTAGTACAAATATACTGTTTATGACAGAGATATTTGGCGAAGCACAAAGACATCTAGATATACTGTGATGGTAATTCCATCGATAGGAACTCTTTTAGGAGTAAGTGCAGAGACAAAATTCTCTTGGCACAATTAACAGTTTATTTACAAATAGAGAGACGCATCAAAAGCTTACAGAATAATCCTCTGAGGAATCTCTGAGGTAGATACATGAACAGTCAGTATTTATTACAGTGAAAAGGGGTGTGGTAAGATCCTGCCCAGCTGTCTTCTGTCACACAGGTTTTACCCAAAGGGCGGGCTGTCCCCCACCTTATCCTTCCTGCCCTATGTGTTTACTGTTGTGTTTATCTAAAGAGGCCAATTGCCCCTACTTCCCCCAAGGGCCACATTCCTAAGGAACAAAGGACAGATACCCTTATTGGTCTAGGGAGATGAACAGATGGTCAGAGTACCTGGTGATGCTCTGATATTATACAGACGTGTGTGTGACAACCAAAGACCAGAGATACATACCAGGTAATAGAAAAGCAGACATTCCTCAAATGTACATTAGTTCAAGAATTTCCATAACATGACCAAGAAGAGAGAGATGGAAAGAAGGCTCAACATCTAGGAAAGACCTGTACTATATTTTGTGAATAAACAACAAGTAACGCTTCTCCCACTGACTTGGGTCTATTATTATTCTGCAAAAAGAGCCAGAAGCTAACAAGACCAAACTTAAACATGGAACTCTTGTCCCCCTTGCCCATTTTAAACATTTATCAGAGGATTTTTGTTTCTGTGTTGCTTGTAACTGCTTTGGGTAATGCAAGATATTGGTCTTAACGGGAATAACGTCTGTGTAAATGTAACACTATGTTGCTGTCTTTGTTACTCCTTAGTAATTTAGACATTGATGCAGGGTATTATCTCACAAAAGGATTGACGAGTTTATCTAAGTGCTGGAAGCGCAAAGATTGAGATACTGGGGTAGTTAGAGTCCCGCTGGAGACAGTCATGTAACACTGATGCAGGGATTATCTCACGAAAGGACTGATGGGTTCATCCAAGCACTGGATTTCTAAGTGACCCCAAACTTTTGAATGGTAGTGTATGTCCAGACAAACACCCTTTCCAGCAAGACATTAGGAGTGTCAAATACAGAAAACAGCTTCAAGTCAAGTTTCCATATTGGTATAATTTTTTTATTATATAACATACGTAAGTATACGTAAGTATGCTATATAACATGTGCAACAGAGGCAGCAACCCCAAAATCTTTATCCACCCACGCATTCATAAAAGGCTCTTCTTGTGGCCTAAGGTGGTCAATCACCTGTTCATGGTAGTCATTTGGCAGCCATATTCTCAAGCATGAGGAGGAAAAAAAAGAGAGGACATTTATCAATTTAGTGCATGCTCTTTGATTTTCAATCAAGTCATTAAAGCTGATGTAGGTATTTTTGTTTTTGCAATGTTTTAGTTGATCTGAAAGTTTGTCGGATGCCTCGCAGAACCCAGCAGCCAAAGACCCTCAACGCACCTGAGGACTCCACCTACTACAACCTTATTCATGTGAGTCTCACTCCCAACAGTACTGAACCATTCTGTGTCCCCTATAAAACACTATAGGAGATGCGTTTTTATCTTATGGCTTTCGCACTAGATTATAGATTCAGCCATTATTAGGGGTACTCCGGTAGGAGGCACCCTATTGCTATTGTTAATATTTTTATCATTATTCTCCTCTTCTCAGCTTAATATCGCAACAACTACATGGTAAAAAAAGTTTTATAATTTGGCATGCAGACAGACCATATGTGTCACTACTCACAAAATAAGTCTCAGCAAGGTCCACCTGTAGGTGGCGCTATAATAAGCTGTTAAAGTCCTTAGTATCACTGTGGTTACCCCATGTGACCTACAACAACAAAAATTGGTATACCTGGTTAATTCCTCATTCTGAACTACTTTCAAATTGGAACCCATAAAGTCAGCCATCTTGGATTTTTCACCATGTGGAAAACTGTATGTCCAATATAGATATTTTGTACACATGTATGGGAAGACCGTCTGTCTATATGGTGATGATGGTTAAGAGATTCATTGCAAGATAGTGGAGAAAATGTCCGAAAACTGAACAAATGTATGTACAACAATTTTAACTTGGCATTTTTGCCGGACCGCGTAAGCGCAGCCGGCCTAGAAGAGCAAATGTCTCTTACTGAGTGAGTGAGTTCGTCTGTCCGTCCCTGACTGACTGACTGACTACCCCTTGTTAAATAGCGTATTGGTTAGAGACGCAGTCTACGAAACCACAAGTCCCACGTTTCGACTCCCGTAACAGTCTTAACACATTATGCCTGAGGTTCAGGACAGACAAAAACTTTGCTGGCTATAACCTTATGTAGCTACGTAATAGGAACCTTAAAATCAAACAGTTCTGGTGGATATTAGGATTTGTTCAGGATAGACAAACACTTCGCTGCCTACACGATTCTCTCATCTTTTCACTTGACAAAAGTCAGTTATCGTCACATATATTGATAGAAACTCAATGTAATTCACAAATGGCTAATTAGCTGTTAAAACGGCCAGTGGTAAAAGAGGATTTGTTCAGAATAGACAAAAACATTGCTGGCAACCTTTTGTAGCTACGGGAAGCCTAAAATGAAACTGTTTACTGTAGTGATGGCCAAACGAGGCTTCATTAGCGTTATTTTAGCAGCAGGATATTATGCTGGCAGCACTCAGATTTTCATTATCACAATAAAAGCCATAATTGAAATGTATAAGGCCATATAGTTAACAATCTAGTATGTAAAAAAAACAACAGACAAACAAAATTGGAACGGACATTAAACATAAAATGACAGACTAGATTGACAGACTAGATTGTTAACTCTATCGCCTTATATAGTTCAATGATGGCTTTTCTTTTGAAAAAGAAAATCTGAGTTAGCGCTGCTAGCATAATATCCTGCTGCTTGAAGAACAGCCATCACTAGTTTACTGTTATATTGCAACTATTTCTGGTGGATTTTCAATTTATGTCTTAAGATTTCTTCAGGATAGTCAAACACTTCGCTGGCTACACGATTCTTTCATTTTTTCACTTGACGTAAAAGTCTGTTATCGTCACCTATATTGATACAGTAGTTATTGCATCAATGTCATTCACGAATGGCTAATAAGCTGTTAAAACGGCCAGTGGCAAAAGCCATACAGTTAATAGATGCTATTTGTGGTGGTGGTAAAATTAATAAGAAACGTTACAAAGTTTAGCAGAATGCGTAATGGCGTCTAGTGACATATTACTGACTAATAAGCTTTTAAAACAGCCAGTGGCAAAAGTCATGCAGTTCATGAATACTATTTGTGGTGGAGGTAAACTTAATAAGAAACGTTACTCAGTTTAACACAATGGTTAATGGTGTCTAACAAAATATTCAAAATTGATGTGATGTTATTGCATGACAATATTATATAATGTCAATATGCTATACTGACACCCAGCAAATGGTCAGCTCTGTGGCGTAGAGGGCAGCCACGATCAACACATTCAATTGTGGGCCGGCTGAACTAGGCTTGCCTGGTTTCTTCTTATATACAACCAACAACCTATGGAATTGACATTGATTGGACATGAAGAGGACACCACACTACCACAACCTGTTAATGCCCAGGTCTATAGCTCCAAAGACAAGGATATGACGGCTATTATGGCGCAATGAAAATATACACGATGTATACCTAACATACAGACACCGTACCCGACTATATAGACCAAGTATACCAAACAGACAGACACCGGACCCGATTCCTCTACTGGGGGCGCCACATTCCACGCCCAAATTTTTTTCACAATGACACAATTTCCCCCCCCGATTGACCTAGAATGCTGATTCTTTGTCAACATGCCTCATTCCCCAAGAGTTGCAACACTGTCAAGAAACAATCATGTCCGCCAGCTTGGATATTTTGTACAGTGAACTTTTTACGAAACCTATAAAAACTTACTTAAAAGCAACAATAACTCAGATTGACCTGGTTATCGGCATACCTGTGTCTTATACAAGTCTGCCTATAGGGTGGTAAAGGCTAAGAGATATATTACAAGATGGCGGAAAAAATGGCTGACCAGTGTAAAACTTATCGATACCTACACTTCATTATGGCACAATGAATATACAGATCAGGTATATCATCCACAAAGACACCCGAGCTGATTCCTCCACAGGTGGTGCCACAGGCCACACCTTAATGCATTTTTCCCACAATTATGCCATTTCCACCCCGATTGACGTAGAATGCTGATTCTTTGTGTACATGCCTCTTTCACCAGGAGGTACAAATATGCATAAAGGAACTATCATGTCTGACATCTTTTGAACTGTGAAAATTTCATGAAACCTATAAAAATCTACATAAAATAAACAATAACTCTGATTGACCTGGCAATCGGCAACCATGTGTCTTATACATGTCTCCCTGAAGGGTGGTAACGGCGAAGAGATATATTACGAGATGGCGGACAAAATGGCTGACAAGTGTAAAACTTAATGATGTATACACTTGAAGTGTTCATTACATTATGGCACAATGCAACTACAGACCAGGTATACTATCCACACAGACACTCGACCCGATTTCTCCACAAGGGGCGTCACAGGCCACGTCAATGCATTTTTTCCTCAATTATGCCATTTCCACCCCAATTGACCTATAATGCTTTTACTTTGTGTACTAATATAATGCATACACTTCATGTGTGCATTACATTATGGCACAGTGAAAATACAGACCAGGTATATTTTCCACACAGACACCTGACCCGATTTCTCGACAAGATGTGCCACAGGCCATGCTTCAATGCATTTTTTCCACAATTATGCTATTTCCACCCCGATTGACCTAGAATGCTGATTCTTTGTGTACATGCCTAATTCCCCAGGATTTACAACACTGCATCAAGGGCCTATCATGTCTGCCATCTTGGATTTTATTTACAGTGAAAATTTAATGTAATATATAAAAATCTACATAAAATCAAAAATCACTCTGTTTGACCAGGCCAGCGGCATATATGTGTCTAATAGATCCCTCCCTATAGTGTGTTTAAAACTAAGAGAAATAATACAAGATGGCGGACAATATGGCTGACCACAGTAAAAAATATTTGAAAGTGCTTAACATGTGATTATTTCTGCTGTTATGCTTACCATGTTTATATGACTGCTTCCCTATGCTAAGGTGACCTGATGTCTGAAATGAAAACCGGGGACATTTCCAGTTTGGCGGTCAATATATCATTAAAGTATCTGATGTTATTATCAATGAAATAAAAAAGGGGGACAATTCTGGCTTCTTGTATTTAGTCTAATGGGCACATTGTGATAGATAGAGAAAACGTTAGTTACCGGGAATGTAACTCCGGTTATATGAGTGCAGCTCCGCCCCCTAGAGGGGCTTTAGCTCCTAGTGGTTTACCCTAGCCACGTTAGCGGCTGTACTGAAAACTCATTATGCAAAATGCGACAGCCAATCAGGGCACGCCTGCCCCTATATAGGACCCGTGAGCCCAGAGAACACCCTCCCGCATTTATTTAGCATAACTCGTGGGACGGCAGGGCAACAGGTCTAGGGGGCTCTGCTCCACTCATATAACCGGAGTTACATTCCTGGTAACTAACGTTATATGTCGTGGAGCTCCGCCCCCTAGAGGGGCTTTAGCTCCTAGTGGTTCACGGCGGAGCGAGCGAGCCAAGGATGGACTCCCTGCCGTACCAACCAGCACAACTCGCAGGGTTCAGTAGAAACCGTCCCCTAAAACCCCAAGATGAAACATCCCCTATAGCTGACGAGGTCAGAGAAGGGATGATCGAATGCGTAATGATGGAAATCCTCCCCCAGAGCAGGCCTGTGAACACAGGCCACCCCAGGGAGAAGAAGGGATGTTGAGCTCAAGCGAAAGGGAAACGTATCTGTTTCACATAAGCACAACATAAACACTCACGCACCACACATCACGAGATGAGGGGCATCGGAATACATTAAAAAAATTACAATATGAGGGAAGCCCTGAGGAGGAGGCAAACCCGCACCAAATGTATTGGCAGGCAGTGACAATACCCCTGAACCAAGCAGGCTACAGAATGCTGTAGTGTTAGAGCAGAGACAGAAACAAGGCAAAGCACGAGATTCCCTAGCAAAATTCAGAGATCTCGGGCGGCTGTGTCAAGAACCGAATGAACAAGGGATGAAGGAGACATGTCCAGTAAATAGAAACGGACAAACGCAGAAGGCGATGACCACGACGCCGCAGCGCAAATGTCATCTACCCTGACCCCATGGAAAAGGGCAGAGGAGGCTGCAACACCCCGTGTGGAGTGTGCACGGAGAGGCTCCGGAACGATAGAGCCAGATGCCCCATAAGCTAAAGTGATGCAGTCACAAAGCCAGTGGGACAGACGCTGCTTAGAAAGCGGACGACCCACCCGGGAATCCGAATAGCAAATAAACAATTGGGGAGTCAGTCTGATAGACCTGTTGCGCTCTACATAAAGAGCGAGAGCGCATACCGGACACAGACAGTGGAGCCTCTCCTCCTCCTCACGGACGTGCGGAGGAGGGAAGAAGGCCTGTAAATCGATAGTCCTAGATCGAAAAGAGCTGGTGTTAACCTTGGGTACAAAGGACGGATTAGGTCTCAGCATAGCGCAGCCTAAGTCCTCTTTGATAGCCAGACAGCCCGGGCTCACTGAGAGCGCGCGGAGATCACTCACTCACTTAGCAGAGCACAAAGTGATGAGCAAGGCAGTCTTAAGGGAGAGCAACTTAAGGGAACACTGCTGCAAAGGCTCGAATGGAGGCTCACAGAGAGCGCCCAGCACCTTAGCAAGCTCCCATTGCGAGCGCCCAGCCTGGCCACCGGGCGCAGACGGCGGGTACCCAAGAGGAAACGGCAGAGGAGAGGGTGGCTAAAAACCGTGTTTCCAGCAAAGCCCTCATGACACGCAGAGATGGCCGATGCGTATCCACGGATGATCGAAGGAGACCTATCCATATCAAAGAGATACTGCAGAAATGACAATCTCCTCCACAGGACAACACAAAGGGTCCGAGGACCTCAGCGAGTGGAATACAATTTGGACGTAGACGCTGTCCTAGCACCCTGAATGGTGCGGACGACCACAGCGGATAGATCTCTATTCAAAAGCCTGTCCCGCTCAGGAGCCAGACCATGAGAGTTCCTGACAGTGACAGAGGGGTAGAATCGAGCCCTCCGCTTGGGACAGTGCGTCCTGTATGAGCGGAACCGCCCACGGGCGGTCCGCCAACAACTGGATCATCTCTGGATATCAAATAGCCGCAGGGCGATTGGGTGCCTCCAGGATGATCTGAAGCCCTTCCGCCTTGATCCGAGCCAGCAGACGCGCTATGCAGCGCTGCGGGGGAAATGCGTAAAGGAGGCCCCGAGCCCAGGGGTGGTGCGCGAATACGTCCACCCCAGAGGGGGGCGATCCGTCTGGGACAGGGAGAACCACAGGCGACAGTGTGTTCTGTCTGGACCCAAATATGTCCACCTGGGCTTCCCCAAACCTCTGCCAGATGAGGGAGACGATGTCTAGGTGGAGACGGCACTCGTCGTAATGAAGGCTACCCCGGGACATCATGTCCACGCCCACATTCAGATGGCCAGGAATGTAAGCCGCAGTCAGGGAGCGGAGGTGGGCATGCACCCATAGCCAAAGATGTGTCGTCGACCGGTGGAGAGCAGGAGACCTGATCCCCCCATGGCGATTGATGTAAGCGAACATGGCCCGGTTGTCCGAGTGAATCAGGTCATGGCGGCCCTTGACTAGGTCCGAGAAGTGCGTCAGCACCAACAAGACCGTGTCCAGTTCCAGCAGGTTGATGTGGCGAGGGCACGCCTCCAACAGCCTGACACACACCGCCCCATCTGTGAAGAGAGGCGACTGTGAAAACCTGAACGCACTCTGACACCCTGCCCAGAGGTGCACCGAGAGAGCGCCAAGGGGTCCCTCCAATAGTCCAGGTCCCCTCGCAGGTGAGCTGGCAGAGACAAAGTCCGGTTCTGATGACGTACAGGGTCGACCCGCTGGTGAGCGAATCAGGCCTGTAGGCCGCGCATGTGCAGTAGGCCCAGGGGGACTACTGCGTGCGCTGCAGCCATCATGCCCAAAAGGGACACGACGGCCCGAACTGGACGCCTGCAGGGCGGCCGGCACAGGTTGAGGGCAGAGAGCAGATCGAGAGCCCGCGGGTCTGAAATGCGCACTTTCATTGTGCGCGTGTCCATGACCAGACCCAAGTAAGAAACCTGCTGGCCTGGCCTCGGCACGCTCTTCTTCCAATTCACAGCGAGCCATAATCGCGTGAGAAGGGACACCACTCGGAACGTGTGTATCCTGGCCAATTCCTGTGACGATGCTAGAATCAGGAGATCGTCTTGATAGGCTAAAATCCTGATGCCTTCCCTGCGTAGGGGCTCTAGTGCCGCCTCCAGACATTTGGAGAAGGTGTACGGAGCCAGAGCGTAGCTGAACGGAATCCTCGTATACTCGTAAACCCTGCCCTGAAAGGCAAACCGGAAAAACTTCCTGTGTCTGTGAACGATCTGGATATGGAAGTAAGTATCCTTAAGGTCTGTGCTCGAACAGAAATCTCCTGGCAGGAAGGCTTCTAGCAGGCGAGTGGTGGTGAGCATACGGGAACGGTCATTTGGCTACATGCGCATTCAGATTGCGCAAATCCAAGATCGGCCTCACTTCTCCCGTTCTCTTGGGAACCAGGAAGTAACGGGAGTACAAACCGTCCTGTCTGAGATCCTCCGGGACCTCGGAGTTCGCTCCTTTGCTCAACAATTCCGTCACCTCTGACAGGAGAGCAGACGCTCTGTGGGGCGATGACATCACCGTCTCCACTATCCTGGAGAAGGGGGGTGGAGCTGAGCGAAACTGAATTCGATAACCCAGTCTGATCGTTCGATCGAGCCAGGCTGATATGGTACAGTGATGATGCCACTCCCAATAACGCTCTGAGAGAGGAAGAGCATGTAGTTGGGGGGCGTTGGTCAGGAAAAGTTCGAATTCCCTCTCTGACCCTACCGCCGTCGAGCTCGACCGGAGAGGAAGAGACACGGCCCAAGGAGGGCAGGGAAAGAAAGGGATGAGAAAAATAGGAGCCAGGCCGGGAGGCATACCCGGGTCTACCGAGCGAGAAGTGAGCACGCTAACCACTGAGCCATCTCACTGTACAATAGGCACAGCGCTCTCATTCATAGGAACCTGAGTGAGAAAGGAGCCCGGCATCTGCATACGCGGACGTTGCACCCTGAGTGGGGACGCGTTGTGTCGTGGAGAATCAAGTCCACTCTTTCTAAAACAAATGCACTTCAACTCAGGAATTTGTGAATCCAATAGACTTTAATGAGAATCATAAAACAATGACAGTCATCAAAGCCAGGCCCTTCTGCAGATACACCCAAAGTTCTAAGTCCGGACCATGGCTTTTATACAAAACTTTCACACATCACGCCATCTGACCATCCTATTTGGAAGTCCCCCCGGGGCGGGGTTTAGCTCTTGTCCCTTAGCTTTCTGAGTGTCCATAGTTCAGAGCAGTAAATCATGACAACCACATGGTTCATACTTGGGTCACACCACCAGTGGTACACAAAGGCAGTAAACTTCAGGGCCATTAACGTCTGGACACATGATGATGCCCTGTTGAGGTGCACTGCTGCTGACACACTCATGATGGTTCTCAGGACAAGATACACACATCATGATGACCATGAAGAACTCATTGTCTGTGTGTGTGTGAATTACATCATTCAAGAACTCATTGTCTGTGTGTATGGATTGCACATTAATAAATTTCATAAAGCGAGTGATTATGCATGCACATTAATATATTCATAGAGCGTGTGATTATATATGCATTTTACAGAAAATTCCCTCACAGTTGCTAGGGAGACGCTGAGTAGTGCAGACAGGAATGAGGGGCTTAGAGGGAACAGGTAGCAAGACGGAGGTGAGAGCCGACGACGTTATCTGGCGTTTGATCCCATCATAGTGAGCGGGTTGAGAAGCCACCACGGTTACGTCTGTAACCTCAAGTGAACTCTCAGGACGCTCGGTAGCCCGCAAACGGCGGGAGAGAGAGGAGCCCGGCATTTGCATAAGCGAACGTTTCACCGACGGCGAGTGAATGTAAACACGGTCGTGCCGGGCTGAGCTCTGAGAGCGAACACACTCGGGACTGGCAGGCAGTGGAATGAGAGACGCCTCTGAACCCGCTAGCCAGCGCTTATGTCCATGGGAGGTGGCGGGTAGAGAGGATAGAGTAGTTATACCTATAACTCCCTGAGAAGACTCACTACCCTGAACTTTGTTAGCATAGCTCTTACTGTTACACTGAATAGGGAAGGGAATAGAGCGTGCACAAGCAAAAACATTAAAAGACCCGCAGGCTGCAGGGTGAGAATGAGGGATAAGCCGCTGTTACGCATGCAGGTACCCTGTATGTGCGTTTGTGGTTTTCCCCACCTGCCGTTTCCCCAGGTGTCCCTTATGTTCCTGATTGTGCTCGTTGGTGTTTCCCACCTGGCAGTCATGAGTGCATCGCCTGACTGCTGAGGTGGACCAATCAGTGGACACCCATCCTAATTGCACCACCTGTTCCTTTTTCCATTAACTAATCGCATCACACATCCCTGGTTTAAAAACCAGTCAGTTGGTTCTCCCAAAGAGACTCTTTTGCTCTACCCCACATGGACATAGACACTCTGGAGGTACATACCCTTTTTTGATAGACAGATACTTTGTTCATTCATACATCACTTAGTTTAGCACATACATCTCACTTTGTCCAGTTTCTTGTGAGTATGTATTGCTGTGGTGTTTTGTTTGGTGTTATCTAGTCAATTGTTTGCTGTTTGCTGTTTAGTCCTGGTTCAACCTGTGTGTTTTGTTTGTCCCCGTGTCCCTGGGAAAAGTTTTTTTTTAGCAAGTCGCCCTTGGGCATACACAACCCGTAGGAAAACTTTGTCTAAAAACACTAGTTAGAACTGAGCGGAACACTCACTGTATTTTTGTATTGGTTAATAATCAGCTAAGCGGTTCTTGAGGCAGGCAAGTTCAGTTTAGGGGTGTTTGGACTATATTATTTCATTTCTTGGGTCCAGCTCAGCCCCTTTTCCCTACCCCCTTTACCGTGTGTTTATAATAAACGTTTTATGTTTGACGGTAGCTTTGGTTGTCTGTGTCGTTTGTTCCCACTGTTCATGTACACTACACCACTTTGCATGAGTTTTATGTTACGGGTCTCTGTACTATCCACCCTAGACTACTAGAGCCACGGGGTTCATAACAGCCGCTCATTCGCGCCACTGCTCCAATGGGGCAGACATAGAGACAGAGTGAGCGCTCGCTGAGTCTCTAATAGCCACCGATGGAGGCAAACTAGGGCATGCAAAAATGTACAAGTGATTTAATAGGCTCAGACACCGCCTGAGTCTGCACAAAAGCACAACTTACGCCCAAGCAGCGTTTAGCTTGTTTATTGAAAGGAAAAGTTAGTCGGGCCGAATCTGCAACGCCGTCAGACTTGGTCCTTACTCTGCTGAGGGAGGAAGAAACGGGGACTGTGAGGGCAACGTTGCCACTCGCAGCCCGATCCATGCCTAGTCAGGATAGACTGGGTTTCTTAGACGGCCACGGAGTATCCAGTCTAGGGGCGGGTTGCTTGCATCGCACGGGAGGAGAAGCAGGAGCCGCGGCACTATAAGAGGTGGCAGCAGAGACTTAGCGGCACTGGCGTCGTTTAGCAGAGGAGCCCGGACGATGAGCAGAGGGTCGTGATGCCGAATGAGTAGAGCGGCTAGCCAGGGGGAGGTGACAAGATGGCTCCTTCCGTCCCTCGTCGGTCTTCTTGAAACAAGTTTGGCAGTGTGAACAGCGTCGCCGAATAAGCCCTCCTGGGACAGAGGTGCGTTCAGGAGGGGTGTGCGATAAGCGTCGCGTAAAGAGGACAGAGACAGCCAAAGGTGACAGTGTCCGACCACGGAAGAAGCCACTGCGTGTCTGGCGCAAAGCTTCTGAGCCTGGTTAAGGTGGAGGATAGCCTTTAGATTACCCGCTACCTCTTCGACGTCACGTGACGACTGAGTAGGTGAATGGTCTAAAATTTGGGAAGCCGCCAACGCGAGGAGAGCAACGTTGTTCGCCGCGGCCAGAGCCTGTGATCCCAGGATGTAAACTTTATCCCATAGCTGCCCCGTGTAGCGGTCCTTGGTGGATGGCAAGGCAGGCTTCTTCCCCAACCAGCCCCAGGAAGGCAGGAAATGCGCGGCCAACTCGGGCTCTAGAGGAGGGATGGCCGAGCTGATGGGAGTCTGCCTACCGTCAACTCTGGTGAAGGTAGCGTAGGATTTCACGGGAGCTCTGGCAGAAGCTGGAGAGTTCCAGGAACCCTCGGCAAAGGCTTTAAAACCACGGACCTCAGGCGCAGGGGAGTCCACCGGTTTGACACGTTCCGCCCAGGAGCCAAAGGACATGTCGGAAGGTTCCTTCGGCGTCGGCAGAGGAGGCAGGGGCAGCTGGATGTGTAGCGCTGCTCTCTCAAACATGCCCGCGAACTCCACGCGGAGAGAGGGCGGGCGGAGTGAAGCAGCAGAAGAGAGGTCGTCATCGAGTTCTCCCCGGAGAGAGGGAGAAGCACGAGACCCACCACCACAACCCACGTGGGAAGGGAGCGGGTCTTTCTGAGTCAGGGGAGTCGGGTCCTGCGTAGGAGCGTCCTCAGACATCTTGTCCTCGTCGCTGCAACAATTCAACACGGCGGAGACGTCCACTTCCTGTTCGAAAAAGTTTGCCCTCTCTACACATGTAGAGAGGGACAAAGCAGCACAGGAGGGGCAAGCCGAGGGGTCGGTGAGACCCTTGCGAGCATGGGCCGGTCCCAGGCATGAAACACACGAACAGTGAGGGTCCTGATCCGGTGACAGGTCGGCGCAACGGCGAAAAATTTGTTCATTATGAGACATCAAACTATAGAATGCCGACGACAAAAATTCTCAGACTGAAGCAATGGAAAATAAGTAATAAGTAGAACTCAGCAAGCGTTTGCTGAATAAAAAGGGAGGGCATTCTCTGGGCTCACGGGTTCTATATAGGGGCAGGCGTGCCCTGATTGGCTGTCGCATCTTGCATAATGAGTCTTCAGAATGGCTGCTAACGCAGCTAGGGTAAACCACTAGGAGCTAAAGCCCCTCTAGGGGGCGGAGCTCCACGACATATAACAACTATATTACAGAAAAACCACACACAAGTCTGAACTGTCTAATATGAACAGCCATTCAGTGGTCCTGGTTGTCTGGGCAGAATAAGAGCAGCAGAGAACATGAGCAAAATTGAAAAACAGAAACAATAGACTTTTTCTTCTACTACAATCTTTCTCATCTTTTGTTCACTCATCCTCTCTTTCTTCTTCTTCCTTTCCTTCTCTTTACTTTTCCACTTCATCTTCTACACTCTCCTCGTTTCACTCTTTTTACTGCCATAATTTTTCCTTCTCACTGTTGTCTCCTTCCTCTCCAATCTTTAATAATATATAGTACCCTATTAGATAAAATACTTTGGTTAACAGATTCCCATTACTTGCCTCATTTTTGTATTTTATTTCAAATACATTGTAATAATAAATTGGCAGGCTCTGTAATCATATCTTTACCTTTCCTCCTCAATCTCCTTCAATCTTCTTCCTATCTAGTCTTCCTTCTCTCCTTCCTCGCCACTTTCTAACAGAAAATATTATGCTAATGTTGTTCATGAAGATTTCTAAATATATTTTCACAATACTTATGTCGAATCATTAAAATTGTAATCTAAAAATAAATATTCTATTCTATAGAAAATAAATATTCTATTCTAAAAATAAATTAATTGTGCAGTCATTTAAGATGATCATATTTTCAATATAGCCTGTCCACTGCATGTGTTTTAAGTGAAAGTTTTTTAACCTAGACAGTAGCTAGCTAACCTCTACATAGGTTTTTCTAGCTAACATTAGCTAATTAAAACTTATAGAGCAAGTCATCTATCTATTTAATAATAATAAATTGTGACATTAAAACATCACTAGCTAGTATAAAACAATTTAAACCTGTCTTGACAAGACGTTTGTGGTTATGTTGTGGATTCACTTCACACTTGCTTGAAGCTACTATAGTGAGCAGCCCCCTCTGTTGGCCAAACAGAAGCACACCGCGATTGAGACGTCAACCAGTAGGCTCTGCTCCCCGGTCTTTTTTGCCATGTAAAATATTATTTAATTTTGCGGTCTCTTTTTAACGGACAGTTAAAAACGGGGACATTTCCGGGGACAACTGAAGCCGGGGACATGCCCCCAAAAATGGGGACTGTCCCCGGAAAACGGGGACGTCTGGTCACCCAACCCTATGCTCACCATGTCACAGGAGAACCCCGTCCTATGGTTGCTTGCAACTATATTTATTTGGGGTTCTCCGGTAGGAGAAACCCTGTTGTTATTGTTAGTATTATTATTAGGGGTTCTCCGGTAGGAGAAACCCTGTTGTTAGTATTATTATTATTATTAGGGGTTCTCCGGTAGGAGAAACCCTATAGTTATTGTTAGTATTATTAGGGGTTCTTCAGTAGGAGAAACCCTATTTTTATTGTTAATTTCATTATTATTATTATTAGGGGTTCTCCGGTAGGAGAATTTGGGAGCATTTGGGAATTGAAGAGACCAGTTGCTTTAGTTTTGAAAGTGGAATGTTGACCCATTCTTGCTTGATGTAGCATTGCAGTTGCTCAACAGTTCGGGGTCTCTTTTGCTGTATTTGTCATTTCATAATGTGCCAAATGTTTTCAATAGGGGACAGGTCTGGACTGCAGGCAGGCATTTTTAGCACTCAGACTCTTTTACTACAGAGCCATACAGTTGTGATACGTGCAGAATGTGGTTTGGCATTGTCCTGCTGAAATAAGCAAGGCCTTCCCTGAAACATACATCATCTGGATGGCACCATATGTTGCTCCAAAACCTGTATTGTTCCGCATTCATGGTGCCTTCACAGATGCAAGTCACACATGCCATGTGCACTATTGCACCCCCATACTATCATGGATGCTGGCTTTTGCAATGTGCGCCGATGAAGAGGACGCAGCATCCATGATTCCCGAAGAGTCTCAAATTTTGATTCGTCGCACCACAGGACAGTTTTCCAATTCGCCTTAGTCCATCTAAAATGAACTGGGGCCCAGAGAAGGCACTGGGGTATCTGGATGTTGTTTATTTATGGATCTTTTTTGCATGGTAGTGTTAACGTGCATTTGGATGCTGCGACATACTGTGTTTAAAGACAATGGTTTTCAGAAGTGTTCCTGAGCCCATGCAGTGATGTCCACTACAGCATCATGACTGTTTTTAATGCATTGCCGTCTGAGGGCCCGAAGATCACAGCCATCCAATATTGGTTTTCGCCCTTGTCCCTTGCGTACAGAGATTACTCCAGATTCTATGAATCTTTTAATGATATTGTGTACTGTAGATGATGAGGTCCCCAAACTCTTTTACATTGTGAGATGATATTCTTGAATTCTAGCTCTATTTGCCCACGTAGCCTTTCACAGAGAGGCGAACCCCTCCACATCCTCACTTCTGACAGGCCCATCCTTCCACCAGGTTTAATTTTTTAGCATTACACAATGTTTCCAGTCTTTTGGTGCCCCTGTCCTAGCTTTTTCGAAATGTGTTGCTGGCATCAAATTCAAAGTGAGCATGAATTTTCCAAGAAACAACAACATTTCTCAGTGTCCACACATGATGTTGTCTTGGTACTATTTTCCATTGAATATAGGGTTTAAATGATTTGCACATCTTTGCATTCTGTTTTTATTTCCATTTTACACAGTGTCCCAACGTTTTTGGAAACAGGCTTGTAAAATTCAATCATGTTTTCGTTTTTATCTGTCACATTTTTGGGGGAAGCTTGGCTTTTCTTGGCTTCCATGAATACACGTCACTGGGGATTAGTAATAACAGAATTCAAGCATGGCTCATGTAAGTACATATGCTTCTTCAGCCCATTAAACAACATCAAGTAGAGAAACCATATTATTGCAGTGTAGAATATATCTGACTATGTAAAGATAATATGTGCTTGTTGGGGGACTTGAGAAATGGTAATGCGGCTTCAACCCCATATGTTTGCATCCAGTTGGTGTCTTTACTGATTTCCAAATTGGCAAGTTGTGCACTCAGCATTCTGTGTGAGTGACTTGAGAAAGTTTGGTTTGCAGTATCTTTCTCTGACCACAGATAGTAACTTTAAGTAATCATGTCGTATTTGTAACCAGCAAATCGCTATATCCGTAACAATACTAATTTTGCCAGAGTACTTGTTACACCCCTACTGGATATGCTATGCACTCCTATATTCTGTGGCATACTGTTGAAATATTTCTGTTTAATAATTTCAGTATACAGTAGAAAGTCGCAAAGTATGTGCCTGCAGGTTTGTTTCCAACCTCCTACCATCAGCTTTAGCTAATCTCAAACTAGTGGACCTGAATTATTAGGCAATCAACAGTTTGACTGATTACCTGACTAATCGTCCGCCAAGATGAAACATTGAGCACCAATCACTTAAGACTATTTGTTACAGGTTTTTAAGTAGTCTGTAATGCTATAAAGCATGTTATAACATGTCCATGTAGGTTAAACATAGTATATGCAGATTTGAATCCAAGTAAATGTCCATATAAACCAGAAATCAAAAGCATAATCACTACTTCTTTGGTGTTTCTCATTCAGAGGTCTGTCCAGGATGACAAACGTAGACCACGGAAACAAGGGTAAGTCAACGTTCATTATTCCCCCAGTTTTCATTAGCCACTAACAACTACCGGCAAGCTTGTAAGAGGTTAATCGGCTGTTGCTTGGCACTCTGATGCTATTAATAAATATACTGTAAGACAGCACTGTGTCTCATCAGCCTTTAGCCTGGTTTAAGCAGTGGTTTAAGTTGGCCTGTGCTTTTTCATCCTTATACAGTTGTTCCTACTGGTTCACTGGTTCAGATCTAACAATACAATGTGACAAGCAGGGCTGTAACCAGAAGTCCTGGGCCCAATCTCAATCCAATTGAGAATATTTGGAAATAGTTCAGAATAGCTATTCCTCAATGATCCCATCCAACCTGACTGAGTTGGAGCGATTTTTATTTTTTTATTTAACCTTTATTTTAGCAAGGAGGAATAGGCAAAAATTGCTTCACCCTGATGTGCAAAGCTGGTAGAAACTCATTAAATTACACTCATGACTCTAATCGCTGCCAAAGGTGCCTCTACCAAATATTCACTAAAGGGGTGAATGCTTGTTATTTTTATTAGTTTAGAAATATTTGTAGATTTGTTTTATTTATAACTTGGATACTATGAACATTTTTGTGTTGTTCAATGGCAAAAACTGCTAATTAAATCTATTTTGATTTCATGTTGTAACAATAAAATGCGGAGAAGTAGAACCAGGTGCATTTTGCAGAGTTGCTGTATTTCCGGTAGACTATACAACGGGTACGGATGAACAGGGAAAGAGCAGAGTATTTTAAGGAGTGTGGATACTCACAGATGCACATGGGCTATGAGTCATCCTGACAACACATCAAACGGGTAATACTTTTTTTGCAATTAAATAAAGCCAATGATATACTTGAACAATTTACATGCATCATCAAGAACAAGAAAGTGACAAGGAAATATAGCATATTCAACTGTGGCTGAGAGAGGGAGAAGGGTGGAGAGAAGGATTGAAATAGGGAGGAAGCAGCGGATAAAAAAAGTTGGTATATGCAGCTCAGTTGGCAATAGGGAAAGCTGAAGACAGCTCAGTAAAAAGAAAAAGGCTGATAGAAAAAAGTGAAAGGAAAGGGGACAGAGGTAAACAGAACCTGTGGGAGAAAGAGATTGAGTTTGATTAAAACCACTTGTCTAAACTTGTCTAAACGAGAGGATCTGTTTACCATATTCAGAAATCTAAAATTCTATATCCACATTTTGAAATATATCTAAAGAATTCCTAATTCTTACTTGTCATCCCACAATAAGTGATTGGCTGTAACTGTCCTTTCCTATCTGTGCTCTAGTCCTGGGAAGCTGCTGGATGTTGATGATCAGTACTATGAGGGCCTCCCCACCAGTGGGTCCACTGGGGCCATCGCCAAAGACAGACTCACCTCTCACACCAGACGAGTATCGCTAGAGCGGAGGCAGTCTGTGGATCGAAGGTGCTCTACAGAGAGGAGACAGTCTTCAGTGAGAAAACAATCAACAGGTGCAGACAGAAGTCCACAAACCAAAAGAAAATTTTCAGCCACAGACCGGATGCCCTCTTCAGACCAAAGACAGTCTGTGGCTTCACAGAAAAGTTTGCAGACCAAAAGACAAATGTCACAGAGGAGACAGTCAAGAGACAGGGCCGTATCGGAGCCAGCAGATGCCCCAAATTTGATCAAAGAGAAAAGGTGTGTAATCCATGCACTACTGAAAAATGCATTTACATAATACATACATTTGTGATCATAAGTTTGCATACCCTGGCAGAAATTATGAAATTTTGGCACTGATTTTGAAAAAGGACTGATCATGCAAAAAAACTGTCTTTTATTTAAGAATAGTGATCATATGAAGCCATTTATTATCACAGTTGTTTGGCTCCTTTTTAAATCATAATGATAACAGAAAACACCCAAATTGCCCTGATCAAAAGTTTACATACCCTTGAATGTTTGGCCTTGTTACAGACACACACAGGGTGACACACACCGGTGAAAATGGCAATTAAAGGAGAATTTGCCACAACTGTGGCTTTTTAAATTGCAATTAGTATAAACAGTCAATGAGTTTGTTAGCTCTCACGTGGATGCACTGAGTAGGCTAGATATTGAGCCATGGGGAGCAGAAAAGAACTGTCAAAAGACCTGTGTAACAAGGTCTTTTGACAGTTCGGGGTTCTCTTGATACCAAGCCAAGATCAGGTAGACCAAGAAAGATTTCAGCCAAAACTGCCAGAAAAATTGTTCGGGATACAAATAAAAACCCACAGGTAAGCTCAGGAGAAATACGGGCTACTCTGGAAAAAGACAGTGTGGTTGTTTCAAGGAGCACAATACTTGAACAATAATGAGCTGTGTGGTCGAGTTGCCAGAAAGAAGCCTTTACTGCGCCAGTGCCACAAAAAAGCCCGGTTACGTAATGCCCGACAAAACCTTGACACTCCTCACAGCTTCTGGCACACTGTAATTTGGAGTGACGAGACCAAAATAGAGCTTTATGGTCACAACCATAAGCGCTATGTTTGGAGAGGGGTCAACAAGGCCTATAGTGAACAGAATACCATCCCCACTGTGAAGCATTGTGGTGGCTCCCTGATGTTGTGGGGTTGTGTGAGCTCTAAAGGCATGGGGAATCTTGTGAAAATTGATGGCAAGATGAATGCAGCATGTTATCAGAAAATACTGGCAGACAATTTGCATTCTACTGCACGAAAGCTGCGCATGGGACGCTCTTGGACTTTGCAGCACGACAATGACCCTAAGCACAAGGCCAAGTTGACCCTCCAGTGGTTACAGCAGTAAAAGGTGAAGAGTGCCATCACAGTCACCTGACCTTAATATCATCGAGCCACTCTGGGGAGATTTCAAACGTGTGGTTCATGCAAGACGGCCAAAGACTTTGCATGACCTGTGTGATGGTAATTCCATCGATAGGAACTCTTTTAGGAGTAAGTACAGAGACAAAATTCTCTTGGCACAATTAACAGTTTATTTGCAAATAGAGAGACGTGTCAAAAGCTTACAGAATAATCCTCTGAGGAATCTCTGAGGTAGATACATGAACAGTCAGTATTTATTACAATTAAAAGGGGTGTGGTAAGATGCTGCCCAGCTGACCTAACTCAACAGAACACATTCTCTTTGTTCTATTCCTACCTAGGCTTCACACTAGGGGCAGGCTGTCCTTCCCCACATGGGTAACCTCTTCAACTCTGAAGAGGACAGACAATAGATGCTCTGATGAGTTATACAGATCGGCAGTACTACGAGGGCCTCTATAATCTGCCGATACCAGTCAATGATGCCCCCTAGGCAAATACCAGATCCCCCACTCCTACATTCCTAAGGAACAAAGGACAGATACCCTTATTGGTCTAGGCAGATGAACAGATGGTCAGAGTACCTAGTGATGCTCTGATATTATACAGACGTGTGTCACAACCAAAGACCAGAGTTATATACCAGGTAATAGAAAGGCAGACATTTCTCTAATGTACATTAGTTCAAGAATTTCCATAATACCTGGAAGCATTTTGCCAAGACGAATCGGCAGCTATACCACCTGCAAGAATTTGGGGCCTCATAGACAACTATTACAAAAGACTGCACGCTGTCATTGATGCTAAAGGGGGCAATACACAGTATTAAGAACTAAGGTTATGCAGACTTTTGAACAGGGGTCAGTTCATTTTTTTCTTTGTTGCCATGTTTTGTTTTATGATTGTGTGTGTTTAAAGACGTGTTTTGCCTGCTCACTCATGTTTTCTTTACAAATGGTACATATATTACCAATTCTCCAAGGGTATGCAAACTTTTGAGCACAACTGTATCTGTTGTGATGAATGAGTGTGAATATTGTAAAAATATGGGAACACAAATTAAAATGTATGCAAACTACTATAAATTGTTCTGGATGTAACCATTTGCTTAAAAAAGTATAAATGCATAATTTATGCTATCTTAAGACATTGATGCCTAAGTCTTTTATAAAGCATTATAGGCATTATAAGCACAATGGCAAGATTTATGTAGTTAAAGATTTATGTAGTTAATCATTGTTGGTCTTATCTAATACAATTTTCGCTTTCCTTCATCCTTGCACCGTATTCAATTTTCACTGTACTTTCTATATTTTCCTTCTTCTCTCTCTCTGCTTTGTCCTCTGTTCATTTCCTCCTTGGCCCTGTGCTGTGGTGGGCTTACAGGTATTCAGTTCCCAGGCTGCAATCAACAGAGGGCCAGGATGACAACCCTTATGACTATAGAAAACTCCTGAGGAAGACCTCCCAGAGAAGAAAGCTCATGAGGCAGTATTAAAAGTATGCAGTGAGTTGGCATACATGAAGCAACTCAGCATATTACTAAACTTGACACTGCCAAAGCATGCCCTAACATCTGCGATAATATGCCATGGTAGTTTATGTCTAAAGACTTTTGTTAACAAGGCCGCCAGTCCTTTCAGACCAACAGTATCAGCCAGAGCCGAACGCCGTTTCTCGTCATTAGCATACGAATCAGCCCTATTAGCATACACATTCTCCTCCGCAGCATCACCATCCAGCCAGAGTATCAGTTCATCTACTGGGTTGTCATCAAACTATATAGAATAGTCTACAAAATAATGAATTACATAAATTGTTTTAAATGGTTAATGAAAAATACAAGAATGTGTTTGTATGGAAGGTCTTATCACACGAAAAAAACGACTAAAAAAAGAATACATAGAACAATTGTAACGTGGTGGTTGAGTGGAGGAACCAGGCGCAGGCTTACTTGCATTTGAATGTTGATTTCATAAAACAAACACTGAATAGAATACATAAACTGATACAAAGTAAAGTGCTGACTTATGACAGCGAACGGATGAAGACTCACCAGGTACATGCAACAACAATCGACAACACAGGACCAGCAGAAGACACATTTATACGAACACATAATGGAACAATGGGAATCAGGTATGAGTAATAAATGACGAAGACACAATTAACAAGTCCGGGATGTGTTCGTGTAAACTAGGAAACATGAAAGTACCGGCAAACGTGACACGTGAGGCTGCACCGCCTAAACCATGACAACATTTGTAAGAACAGAGGCTATAGTATTTTCATTTGCTTATTAGGCCCTACAAATGTACAACATGAAAATTACACAATACTTAAATTATTCAAAATAAATCCATTAGAATTTAGTTTTAATTTTGATGATGTACAAGGTAAAATAAGAGACATTATCGACACGTTTGCGACAATCAAAGAATATCCACATTCATGGAACACCCGGGACTCTCCACACTACTACGCACACCTGTTCCTCATCACATCGCCCCGGAATTCCCATCATTACGCAGATTCTCAATACTACAGCCTATAACTGACCTTGTGTTTGTTGGAGTATTGTCTGCTAGTTGTCCGTGTGTGTTCGTTGTTTTTTTCGCCTAGTGCACAAGTTCCTTTGTGTCAATTCTAGCCATTTCAACCTTCATTTCAGCTTAGTAAACCCTTGTTTCACCATTCATCCTGCACCTGGTGTCCTTGCTTAGCACACCGTGACATACATGAATAACAAAATGTAAAAATGTAAATATGATTAGCAGAGTAAAAGGATGATCAAAGGATGACTTACAGTAGTGTCTGGCAGTGGCATTTGCGGTCGCTGTTGGTTAGTTTCCTTTTTTTGCGAGGAGGCTCAGGCATTGGAGGTGATGGCTCATTATCAGAATCAGAAGAAGACCCGACATCCGACACGTCGATTTTGGGATCTATTTCTGATCCTTCATCTGACTCCATAGCATCTAAAGTTTGCAGAATCTGCAATGCTGTCAGGGCGTCGAATTGTCAGGTTTGGTTTGCCATTGTGAACTAAACACTGGAAATTTTGTCTGAGTTGTGTCTGACTTCCTCACCGAGTTCAGATTATATACAGTTTGTACCCTCAGTAGCCTACATGAAAATATAGAAAAGTCATTTGTCGATTGTATTGATGAAAAACAGTAATGTGTAATACATTTGCTGAATTGATAAATGGTGATAGTTGGTATTTCGGTTCGTGAATAATTATTTAGCGTTATACATTTGTAGAATCTTAGTCTTCAGTAAAATAAGCAGAGAAAATTCAAAGATAGATCATAGGATGTTTATGCAATTTTGTTTTTCTTTCTCTCAACTCTCCAAATAAAATCAGTAACATGTAACACGTTTGCTGAATTGATAATTGGTGATTGTTAGTATTTTGTTTATTTGTAGAATCTTCATCTTCAGTAAAATAAGCAGAGAAAATTCAGAGAGAGGATAGGATGTGTATGCGATTTTGTTTCTCTGTCTCTCCTAAGATAAACAGTAACATGTAATACCTTTGTTTAATTGGTAGTCGGCCATTGGTAAAGAATGTCTGGTATTTCGTTTCTTAAAAAATATTTAGATTTATATTTTAGATTTACATTTGATGAATTAGCCTCCACACGAAGCTGAATCTCCTATTGAAAAACAGTAACGTGTGATACATATGTTGAATTGACAAGTAGCCTATATCGTTTGTATTATGTTTCAATAATAGCCTAATTAAATTGTTAAATGGTCATGGAAATCTTGTATTTCATTTGTAAGTTCATTCAAATACAACCAAGACTCTATCATTCATCTGGGAGTATCACGCATTCATCCACTGACGTCATGCATTCAGTGAGGGATGATTAGAAACCTGGGTACCAACGCTAAGTGCCATGGGCTGTTTCCCGATTAAGATGGAAAACAGGGTAAAAAAATCAGGTAAGTAGTCTCTACATAGTTTTCTGTTTGTCAGTTTAGAATTCTGACAACGTAACAATGTAATATACACCTATTTAGGAAAGGTCATGGAAGGAGGAGGGTATAGTTTCAAAATGACAGTTTTATTTTAATTACAAACTCAAAAGCCAATTGGCGTAGGCATTTGGCAGTTCTAGTGTGATTGTCACAGCTGAACACTGGACCAAATCTGTCATATTGGTCTTCACTGTGCTGCAAGATTTAAGTTAGAAATGATCGTTTTTTCCATTGCATTTTGAATTATTACAGTTGATACTAACCAGGGTGTGCTTTGTTTTCTTTCAATTACAAATTAAACATGGAAGTCAATACTGTGTGTCAATATTCTCCTTTGAGTGTAAGCAGGGTTTCTGAGCTTTTTCACAGCTGCTAAATTTCACAAGCTGTTAATTGACTTAAGTTAAATACACCAGAATAATGATGTTTTATCTTTTTTTTCCCCCCTTGCTAATTTGTGTTGTTCAATTCAAACCTATGGTCTTACCATATCAGAGCAACTCAGCAGGTGCTGGAGAGTCAATATTCTGACACACGTCACCATGCTATGTTACTTATCACGCTGCTTTTTCATAACAGGAAATATTTGCAGGTAAAAACGAATTTGGCTCTTAGTAGTTTGAATTTAAAATTACTATAAAGTTGAAGTGCAGACAAGCAGCTTTAATTTGAGAGAATTTTAATCCAAGTCAGAATGAGAAATAACTATGTACGTACACCCATTTTAAGGTATCAAAGGTTTTTGCACAGTGGGCGTCAAAGCTGTTTTTTATTATTCAGATGTGTTTGTTTGCATCATCAGCGCATGCATGAGAGAGCTATCAGTCTTGATTCTATGCTTTTACATTGTATTTAGAATCTGTGGCATGTCTGACAACATGGAGCTCAAGGAAGTTTGGAGGCATTCAAGCTGGGCATCATTAACAGATAAATTATAATAATAACAATAATCAATCAGACACATAGACAAAATTTTTGTTGTGCCTAACTGATTAGTACATTAAAAATAAAGAAATCAATGGTGAGCTAAGCAATGACAAACAACCTGTTAGTCCAAGAAAGACTACTAGTAGACAACCAATAGATCTAGAGTCCATAGATGTGTCATAGACTACTATACACAGAAGAGTACACCAGCAGAGGGTCAACACAAAGAATTTTAAAGAACAAAAATTAGAGGTTAAACAAAATCCTATGGACAGATGAAATGCAAATTAACTTGTGCTAGTGGGATAGAAAGAGTTCAGCGTGGAGGAAAAAACTGCCAATTCAAAGTATACCTCCGCTTCTATAAAACATAGAGGTAGTATTATGGCTTGGGCATCTACCCTGTAAATAAAGCTGACCATGTGCACTTTAACCCAATGGTGTTTGTATGATATCAAATCCAAAGTTATGGAATACAGAACCAAAAAAACACATTTCACTGTCTTTCAGAAAGTATTCAGACCCCCTCACCCTCTTTATATTATGTTATGTTACAGACTTCATTTGTTATTTTTTAAATATTTAAAGTGCCTTCCAGAATTATTGGCACCCTTAGTATATAAAGTGCATTCAAAAAGTATTCAGACCCTTTCACTTTTTCCATATTTTGTTAAGTTACAACCTTATTCTAAAATTCAGTAAATCAGTTTTTTCCGGTATCCCTCTACATCATGAATATCTGATAACGACAAAGGAAAAACTATTTTTAAATGTTTCCAAATTTATAAAAAAAATTATATATGACATTTACATAGGTTTTTGTTGTGTCACATACTTCATTTGTTATTTTTTAAATATTTACAGTGCCTTCCAGAATTATTGGCACCCTTAGTATATAAAGTGCATTCAAAAAGTATTCAGACCCTTTCACTTTTTCCATATTTTGTTAAGTTACAACCTTATTCTAAAATTAAGTAAATCAATTTTTTTCAGTATCCCTCTACATCATGAATATCTGATAACGACAAAGCAAAAACTATTCTAAATGTTTCCAAATTTATTAAAAAAATGATATATGACATTTACATAAGTTTTTGTTGTGTTACAGACTCCATTTGTTATTTTTTAAATATTTACAGTGGCTTTCAGAATTATTAGCACCCTTAATATATAAAGTGCATTCAGAAAGTATTCAGACCCTTTCACTTTTTCCATATTTTCTTAAGTTACAACCTTATTCTAAAATTCAGTAAATCAATTTTTTTCAGTATCCCTCTACATCATGAATATCTGATAACGACAAAGCAAAAACTATTCTAAATGTTTCCAAATTTATAAAAAAAACTGATATATGACATTTACATGAGTATTCAGAACCTTTGCTATGACACTCAAAGACAGAGCTCCAGAGTTACTGTTCGGCGATGGGAGAACTTTCCAGAAGGACAACCATCTCTGCAATAATACACCAATTTGGACTTTATGGTAGAGTGGCCAGAAGGAATGCACTCCTCAGCAAAAAAAAGGTGGGCAAACTCTAACTCCCCGGGCAGTGTGTTAAGATGAACAATCATCTGAATTAACCGAAACATATTACAATTTTAAACTATTTAATTTCATGCAGGTGAATTAATAGGGAAGGGCCTAGTGTAATTTTCCATAAATTACACAAAAGGTACATCAGGTAATTCTTCTCTAAATATGTAGTTCATTTGGACTGGAAACCAGTTTCACAAAAATACAAGTGGAAAATGTTCATATTGTACATACACTACTTTTCAAAAGTTTGGGCTCACTTAGAAATGTCCTTGTTTTCCTAGAAAACTGATATGAAATGAGTTTGAATAGGAAATATACAGATGTCGCACATTTAATTACAGCGTTTTCTTACCGCAGTAAGATCAGGTAAATTGTGTCAACATATGGTAGATTGCATCAAACTGTGATTGCACTATTCCAATCACATGGGGGAGCTAGAATGCTGAAAATGCTATTCGTTCTCGAAAAATAGTTTTCTAAACGACAGTACACACAATGTTCACAATGTTCTCCTAAAATAACAGATTATAATGAATTTAAAAGCGAAATGTTTCTAGTTGCAACTTCATCACTGATATAATTACAAAATGTTTTAATAAAGAAATACACCAATAGCCTACACGGAACTATTTGTTACGATCATAGTTTTGAAGTACGGCATGGTAGAAAAACACTTCTGATGACAGTTGGCGAATAGGCTGTCAGAGTTTACTCTGTTGTATTTAATAGACAAATGCGTCATTCGCTTATTTGTTGCATCAACTCATTTGTTTTATCTAATCAGCCAATATGGCTGTTAAAATTCCAGAATTCCAGCCGTATAGAATAGCTACCAAACACGTTTTAAATAGCCATACTGTATAATAGCCTACATTTAAACAGCAATAAAACACAAATTCTATAATCCAACAAATGTTTTTTATTTAAATTAGTCAGCATAATGAACTCTTCACAATCTTTGGGAACTGAGCAATACAGTATAGGTGACACCAGATACGTTACTATGATCTCATTGTTCTCTGGGTTCATTTTCTTAATTGATCCTCTTCCTCTTTTTAACAGAAAGCCCTAATCGTGGAAAGCGAATTGTACCGTTCACTTGCCAGACTACAACATTTATACTAATAATCTGAATTATTATTTTTAAGTAGGCAAACGGATTCTAAATTGCCCATGTTCATATTGCGATTCCAGATTATTAGTATAAAGGTTGGAGTCTGGCAAGCGAACAGCACGGCACAATTGTGTCAGTCTACACAAAGCCTATCTTCAAACGGTCTTACAACACATCTTCCCCTACCTTTTGCTATTTTAAGACAATAAAGGTTTACAATTCAAATGTCCAGCTGTATGTCTCAAATCGGTCAATCAAACTATACAACACATTGTTTACAATTCAAATGTCCAGCTGTATGTCTCAAATTGGTCAAACAAACTATAGAACACATTGTTCTGTTCATGCCTCTCACTCATCCCAATTCATTAAAAGTGAGTATTCTTAAAACATCCCAATTCCGTGATGGCTAACGAAAGTAATAGCCACAACCCAATAAAGTAACAACATTCGCGGGTCGGGGAAACAATACTACCTGTGCTGGTACTCTGAACAGCAAATTAACCAGTCAGAAACATGAAGATGTGGCATAGAGCCCACGGCGAAAGAATAGCTAGCTAAAAACTCGCTAGCTAAAATAAATCAACGAGAGAGAAACTTATAATTGCGGTGTCCGGTTTTCCCGTTTTTTATGATGCTTCTCTGGCTTCATGCAGAGATATAATTCAAAAAAATTGATGCATGGAGGTTATCAGAGATCATTAGGATCACGGGTGTGTGATTCATGCATAACATAAAACGAAGTAAATTGCTATTTTAACATTGACAAATCATTGACATGGCATCGTCGTAATACATTTTTAGAAGTGGAGTCACGCAAATACTAAATAGTTATTAATATTTGCAGAGGCGGATGTTTCCCCTATACTGGTTGACTGGCTGTCATTGGCATAGATTAGGAAGACACGCCCTGCCCGAGCGGGCAGTGTGCACACTAGGTTCGGCTCAGCGGCAGCTCGCCAGTGATTGAGCGATTTGCAAGTTGAGCGAGCAGTCAGTGTGCACGTAGGGTAAGACATTACTGAGTCATGTGACTAAGCTCAGCGCGAGAATCAAAAGCAGCACACTCTGGCACTAGCTCAAGCATAAGACTCCAAAATGTCAAAGGCGAAGCAGACATAACCTGGCTGTTTTTTTAAAAATCTAGTGATGGTGCAACTGAGGCCAGCAAACGAGGTTCAGTAAATGATCTGAGCCAATAGTATAACTTTCTGCAGAGCCTGTCAAACGTTTTTTGCACACGTGGGCTAGACATCCTGTGGAAACCGACACCATTCGCGTGGTAGCTTATTTTTGGAGACGTTTCAAACATTGACCTTAAAATCCCTTAGTCAGATTGGAAACATGACTTTGGAATCAAAATATTGTGCAATAGGATTGTTGTCTATAAACATAATTGCGATCTGGCTCAAATTATTTAGATAAGGCAATTATGTCGCTAATAATTGCGACAGCCCTACAGTTGGTACAGTATTTAAACTGAGTACATGCTCAGCTCACAAAAATTGTGAAGAGCTCATTCTGCTGACTAATTTAAATAAAAAACATTTATTGGATCAAAGAGTTTGTTTTATTGTTGTTTAAGTGTAGGCTATTATACAGTATGGCTATTTAAAACATATGTCCGGTAGCTCATCTGTATGGCCGGTATTCTGGAATTTTAACGCCATATTGACCATTTTGATAAGACAAATAAGAGACTGCGCTTGTCTATTAAATAATAATGATGCAAAATTAGGCATATCTTTCAGCGTTGCAAAACTATTTTAAACTTGATTTAAACATACTGAAATTTAGATGCAACTTTTATTTATTTGTCAATGCAATTGATTTGGAACATATCATTTTGAACACACTCCTTCGATGACTTTTCCTAAATAAGTGTAGCATATTACATTGTTCCGTTGTCAGAATTCTATACTCACACACTGAAAACTATTTAGAGACTAATTACTGTTTGTTTTACATTGTGTTCCTACTTATTAGGCATGTGAGTGTACAAGTATTATAACACGTGCTTTGTCTCACCCGTCTTTCTGGGTTAATGTGGAGTAATTTGTCAACTTTAGGCCATTGTACAGTAAATAAACGAATTACATGTTCTGTTAAAACGCCATTTTATTAGAAACTTTAGAAAAAAATCAATCGTTATTGACCTCTGAAAATATTAATGAAACATTGATGGGTTTAACGTGTAGCCTATCGCTTGTTTAACAAACTAAATGTCTTTCATGTAAACACGCTATGTTAAACACTTGAATTATATTTTCGCTTGGGTCTACTGTGGCATATTCTACTTGGAATTCAACGTGCGACATCTGTAGCAAAATTAATAGGAAATAGCAATTGACAACGCTAGAAATAATTATTTTTAATGAAAATAAGAATTATCCTTCAAACTTCAAGCTTTCATCAAAGAATCCTCCATTTGGAGCAATAATAGCCTGGCAGACCTTTGGCATTTTAGTCGTCAATTTGTCAAGCTAATCTGAAGAGATTTCACCCCATGTTCCCTCAAGTTGGATTGGCTTGATGGGCACTAGTTACATACCATATGGACAAACTGCTCCCACAGCAGCTCAATAGGGTTGAGATCCGGTGAGATCTGGTGATTGTGCCACTCCATTATAGACCGTCAACTGCTTTTTCCCTGAAAAAGTTGTGTAATATGGAGCTGTGCTTTAGATCATTGTTTTGTTGTAGGAGGACATTGGGTATGGTAGTAGGGTATGGCATGGCGTTGCAAAATGGAATGATGGCCTTCCTTCATCAAGATCCCCTTTACCCTGTACAAATCTCCCACTTCACCACCACCAAAGCTCCCTCAGTCTCCACCATGCTTGACAGATGGCATAAAGCACTCCTTCAGCATTGTTTCAATTGGTCTGCGTCTCACGAATGTTCTTCATTGTTATCTGAACATCTCAAAATTAAATTTGCCTGTCCATAACACTTGTTTCCAATCTTACTCTGTCCAGTGATTGTTTTGTTGTGCCCATCTTAATCTTTTCTTTTTATTGGCCAGTCTGATGGCTTTTTGTTTGCAGCTCTGCCTAGAAGGCCAGCATCCCGGAGTCACCTCTTCACTGTTGACGTTGAAACTTGTGTTTTGTGGGTACTATTTAATGAGGCTGACAGTTGAGGACCTGTTAGTCGTCTGCTTCTCAAACTAGACACTGATGTATTTGTACTCTTGCTTGTTTTAGAAGAAAGTTCTTTGTTTCTTGCCATTTTGAGCCTGTAATCGAACCCACAATTGCTGATGCTCCGGGATACTTGACTGGTCTAAAGAAGGCTAGTTTTATTGCTTCTTTATGGCACAATGGTACAACAGTGTTCAGCTGTGCTAACATAATTGCGAAATGGTTTTCTAATGATAAATTAGCCTTTTAAAATGATTAACTTGGATTAGCAAACACAATGTGCCATTGGAACACAGGACTGATGGTTGCTTATAATTTCTTTGTCAGGGAGCAAACGTACAAAATCAGCAAGGGATCAAATATTTTTTTCCCTCACTGTATATAGACATTCCATAAAAAAATCTGCCATTTTCAGCAACAATAGTCATTTATAATTTTAACAATGTCTACATTGTATTTTAGATCAATTTGATGTTATTTTAATGGACAAAAAATGCTTTTCTTTTTAAATCAATGACATTTCTAAGTGATCCCAAACCTTTGAACAGTAGTGTAAGTTTTTTACACCTGTTTTTTACACTTTTTTTTACACTTTTTTCACTCTTTTTATCACATATGAGCTACGCTACAAATGTGACAGAATTCAGGAACAGGGGCTTATGATGCATGTCACTAATTTTCAGGAGAGCCATTTGTAAGAAGAAAAACGTTCTGGGCTATGTTGTTTTTTGCAGAAATGCCGTCTTGAAGATATGAACTTTAATGTGACTTTAATGTGACAAACTAGTATGCAAAGTGTAAATACAAATATAATGTAAAACACAAACCCTTTTTGAACCAGCAGAAAATACTGCTGGTTCAAAATAATTATCTAATTCCATGTTCCGTCTCACCATGTCTAGTTTTTTGTCATAAGGCAATTTACATAGGCCAAGTTCGGGTGTAGAGTCTTGCACTGGAGCCAATGTAGTGGGTGACTAAGAAAGTGCTGCTAGCTATACCCTCTAATTTCTCTCATGAATTGCCCCTCTATATGGATTCTTTACACCCTAGTGAGTAATTCTCTAACGTCATGTTCCACCACTCAACATCTATTTTTTTGTTATAAGGCAATTTTCATAGACCCAATTCAGGTATAGAGTCTTGCACTGGGTTCAATATTGGGTGGCTAAGTAAGTGCTGCTGGCTGTACCCTCTATTTTCTCCCATGAAATGACACTTTATATGGATTCTTTATACGCTATGAGCAATTCTCGAAAGCCATGTTCTACCTCCCAATGTCCATTTTTTTTCTTATAAGGCAATTAGTATAGGCTAAATTCAGGTATTGGCTTGCACTGGAGCCAATGCAGTGGGTGGCAAAGAAAGTGCTGCTGGTGTAAAATACGTTGAGATAGACAGCATAAAAGTTGGTCAAAAGGGTAAGCACAGGAAAATAGTCTGTCAGGGGACATTCGTGTTTGTATGTGTATGGTCATACATACTTCTGACTCTACAGTCCACTCTCTAAGGCCATAGACAAAAACACTGGCAATGGAAAACTCAGTGGTAGGACACTGCAAGTATGCTTTTTTTTATATGTTTCACCAAGAGTGTTTGCGTGTGTGACAAAGAGATACAGACAGCTGTTGGTTACTTCATTGTATCATCTACCTTCTATTTTCTAGAGGACTTACATTAACCACCTTTTTACTGTGGTCATTGCTCCACCAACTTGAAATGTATCTCATAATCCTTACAACCCCATAGAGAGGCACATGAGACACCTGTACACCCACAGCCAGGTTATTTTTAAGGTAATTTTTATAGTGGTCATTAGAGTTAGCATAAACTGCTAACTGCTGATGTCAAACAACTCACTCCACCCCAATATCTACCAAGCACAAGGTCAGCAGGAAGAGGGAAGAGTCAGAGCTTCGCCAGGCCTGAGTTGACATGAAGCAGCAAAGCACACCAAACAGAATGGTCTTCTTTACTATGGTTGGCACACAAACACGACCATAATCCCCCCAAAACATTCAAAAGTGTAACACTGTACATAAATTACAAGATGGCACAAAAAACGCTCATACCAGTTTTCCTTACTCAAACATCTTCTGAGGGCAGAAATGTGATTGGTTCAGTTGAACACCCAGTCGAAATAGAGAGGAGACGGTGCTCATGAACATTTCAAGCTGGATCGAAAGAGCGAACGAAAATTCTGCGAGCATCTGCAAAATAGTAAGTTTGTCTGTTATGTTATAATGAACAGTATTTGATTATTTGCTGAATTTGATGTAATGTGGCTAACATTCTGTGGTGACATTTTGGTCTGGATAACATTACCGCAGCTAGCTAGCTTTCTAGCCTGTTTAGCATTATGTTATAAAGGTCAGTAGAGCTAGCTATTTTTAAACCAATTTTTTACTTTTAGCTCCGGTAGCTAGCTTTGTAGATAGCTTTAATACTGGTGCGTGCGTCTGCGAAAGAGTACGTTTGCCTGTTATGTTAAAATGAACATTACATGATGACTTGCTAAATGTGATGTAATGTAGCTAATATTCAGTGGTGAATTTTGGTCTGGATAACAATACCGCAGCCAGCTAGCATTATAACCAGTTTAGCCTTCGATTTTAAAGGTCAGTAGAGCTAGCTATTTTTAAACCAATTTTAAACTCTAGGCTCCGGTAGCAAACCTTGTAGATTACCAAATTTTTGTGAAATAAGATTTCATGTAGATGCCTGTAGCTGATGGATATGTTTCTATTCAGACTAGTTCTCAGGGAAGATATTCACGTGTGCTTTGTTCTTATTGTTCCAAGGGCAGCAGCACCACTGCTTGGCTTAATCTGGTGTAGACAGACACATGAACGCTTTTATGCCTGTAGCTGTTCACAGGGCAGCAATATTGCTTCTCCCATGTTGGCATGCTGAGGGCTGCAATACTAACGTGCCAAGTCCTACCTGTTCTTGGAGCAGCAAGAAATACTTGCTTCCTGTGCCATTCAGACTAGTTCTCAGGGAAGACATTCACGTGTGCTTTGTTCTTACTGTTCCAAGGGCAGCAGCACAACTGAATGGCTTAATCTGGTGTAGACGGACACATTAACGCTTTTATGTCTGTAGCCATTCACAGGGCAGCAATACTGCTGCTCCCATGTTAACATGCTGAGGGCAGCAATACTGACATGCCAAGTCCTACCTGTTCTTCGAGCAGCAAGAAATACTTGCTTCATGTTCCATTCAGACTAGTTCTCAGGGAAGATATTCACGTTTGCTTTGTTACCGTTCCAAGGGCAGCAGCACAACTGAATGGCTTAATCTGGTGTAGACAGACGCATCAACGCTTTTATGCCTGTAGCCATTCACAGAGCAGCAATATTGCTGCTCCCATGTAAACAGGTTGAGGGCTGCAATACTAACATGCCAAGTGCTACCTGTTCTTGGATCAGCAAGAAATACTTGCTTTGTTTAAGATTAATTTATTACCTCATTCTTATTCTACCCATTATTCTGCAAATTAACTGTAGTAAATGGACTGTTTTAGATTAGGCCTTAAATTGCTTTAGACTGTTCATGGTTTCCACGTATAGAAGAAGACCTAGGTCAGCATGCCCTGTTCTTAGAAGTTATTATGGCCACAACCAAAGGCGCCAGGCCTCAAACCTATCTTATCTACGATCCTGCTCAGTTGGTTCCAAGGTGAAGTTGCCTGTGTCTCCTCTGTATTCTTCCGTTTCTGTAGGACAGGGACTCAGATCAGGAGGTCTGTTAACTCTGACCTAGAACTATGGTTGCCATGACAGAGTAGAGTTCTGTCTTGTTTTCCGATTAGTATGACGACTTGTTTTTGTATGTATCTTATAGCATTTGAGATAACATTTTTGGGGGCTGACAAGGAGGGGTGTAAAGAGGTGAAAGCAATAATGTATGATCAGAACAATTGTTATGACACTACTCTGTTGGTCTCTGTACTTATACTCTGTTTTGTGAAAGCGATTGTTTCCGTGGATCCACGTAATTAAACTTGAAATAATCAACTGTTATACCAGACTGAAAAGTTTTTGTTTGTAATAAATCGCGAACATTTTACATCTTCCACAGCTTCATGTTCCATTGAGACTAGTTCTCAGGGAAGATATTCACATGTGCTTTGTTACCGTTCCAAGGGCAGCAGCACAACTGCTTGGCTTAATCTGGTGTAGATGGACACATCAATGCGTTTATACCTTAAGCCATTGACAGGGCAGCAATATTGTAGCTCCCATGTTAACATGCTGAGGGCAGCAGTACTAACATGCCATGTTCTTTAAGTGTCAATACATTTTTCCCCCCATTATCCATCTTGTACAGTGTAGTGTTTTGGCTTTTTCAGGAAATGGAGAAGTATTGGCTCAAAGGAATTGAGAGAAAACTCAAAAAGCTGACAGATGCCAGGGTCAATCGGGAGGTGGTCGTTGTTACTGGAGCCGACCAGGAATACATGGAATCAGACATCCAAAAGTTGCAAAACAAAAGCAAATGTAATTTTCAGGCTCCAGTGTCTACCCACAAAGATTATTGTTTTTATGCTTGTGAATGAGGCAACAGGAAGAAGCAAAGGGGAGCCAACAAAAACCCGGGCTAATTCTTGTGGGGCATACATTTTCTTTAAATTTATAAAGGAAATCAATTTTCCAGGTCGTGATCCACAAAATGCTGCAACACAGTGGACATGATGTAGACAATTTGGAGGAGGGAATAAAAAATCATGTAGATCCTGAATTGTTGGCATTTCTTGAGTTGTGGCTTACACAGGGGTTCTCAATCTCTGAAACTCTATTAAAAAGCAATGATTGGGCATGCAGGCAAGGACATACGGACAGAGTTGGAGGTATTACCTTACCCCAACAGATATAAGATTAATCAAAAGCAGTCTGCATGCCCTCACTTTCCCCGATGTTAATGATTCAGTTAGTGTTGCGAAGTTGCTCCAAGAGAACATTTCTTTTTATCAGCCACTTATGAATCCCCAACCCCTAATCATAGTCATGCAAACACCATCACAGAGAGATCTATTAAAGGAGCACCCATATACCATGGTTTTTATGGATGCCTCTTACAAATATGGCTATGCCTTTTATGTGCTTTTGTTGATTAATGAAACAGGTAGAGGCGTACCATTGAGGAGTCAACAGAAATACTAAGTCTCTGCTTAGAAAAACTCCCAGGTAACTATTTCATCCCAGGTAACTATAATTTAAAGTGTTTATTGTTAATATGCTCCTTGATAAACATCTGTATTGTCACCCCTTTAAGGGGGGGAAACGAACGGAGATGCTAAACAACACACGGGTAAAAGGGGGGGGGTGACCGCTAAGGAGGGTGGGAGTTTTAAAAACCAACTCCCTCAAGCCAGAGGAGCCCCACACCGGTCCCCAGAGTGGCGAACGCGTTTGTTTTCATCCAACCATTGGTAATGAGGTCATGTCAAATCTGTCACATTAAAGCACTTACACAGTGGACTAGAGTGCAGCCTAGCTTTTTTAACAGGCGAGATTTTATCTGAGACCGACTGGCTGTTTTTCAAGACCAAGGGGATCTCGTCCACGTTCACAGTACCGAAATGTGTACCGATGGTTCTAAAGAGAGAGCTCAGTATGAGATTGTCACAATGCAAATTACTTCACTAGCTGACGAGGAACACGTCCAAGGCGGGACAAAATGCAGCAAGATAGTTGGGGCATTTCATCCAAGCCATCGCTCCGCGAAGTGGCGTATGCTTACAGTGAGTCTGATATGGAAACGTTGGCAGAGAGGTTTAACAACCTGACTTGTGACTATGCGCACATTTGGGTGTGCCCTCCAGCCGAGGGGCCAGACCCAGGGAAATAGTGTCTCTGCCATAGCGTGGACCTAAATGAGTGCCCTTCTCCATACACTACCATTCGCGGATACTTTGAGTCCAAGAAACCTATGGCGGCCCAGGCCGCGGTGGACTTTGTAGGTGTTCCGTGTTGCCTTGTACATCACTACTTCCGAGGATGAAGTGTCATCAAGAGGCGTACTGTTCTGCACGGGGTTTCCCGTGTTCCGTGACAACAGTGGGATGAGATACGTCCACCTCTACCCTGACAATGTCACGGTCTGCAGCTATATCACTAAGGATGGCCAGCGGAGATTTTTTGATCGTGACAGCTGGGGAAACGATGCTCGCGGGACAGAGGCAAACCCAAGCGGATCAACGAGGCATCCGAAACTGGATTTTTTCTTCGATGTGTACCGCTTGTAACACTTACGCAACTAAAGGCTTTTGCTGCTTCTCCTGTATACCGTTTCCATGTGTGATGTGTTACCTTTCGGTTTGTGTAAAATGTGCGCTGTATACAATAAAAACTTATTAAACTGTATCTACTGTACTTATCTACTGTAGTTATGATACTGTTTTGATGTCCCACAGCATTCTGTTTTGTTTGACTTTCATTAGGGTGTTTGGGTGTTTCAAACTCAACACGTACTCATTCAATGATATATTAATTATTGTACAATAACAGTATCACAGGCACCTGTGATACTGTTAAATGCTGGGAATACAGGGGATGATGGCACACGTTACATTACCATACCGTGACACATCCAGGGTATATCACCAGAGTACGGGGAATGAAAGTAGTGATGGCTCAGACGTTGAGTTTGTTAGTGACAACACAGGTAACGACATGATGTTCAACCCTGTTCAAGGTACAGTGGCTCTATCGCTGTGCGCCTGGTTCAAGATACGGTGCACGAAACAGTCTTGATTGTGAAACAGTCCTAACAATTCCAGTCACCTTTTATAGACCTAATTGTGATGAGTTAGGGGTTCCTTGTACGAAAGGGAAAATAAAAGGTGACTGGAATTGCTTCTTCAGAGCAGTCAGTGAAGCGGTGTCTGGTACAGATGAATATCATGGAACAATCAGAGATTGCGTGGTGAAGCGGCTAGAAAGCGACGAGGCCAAATATAGTAGCATTCCACGAAGTGGGTACCCTTCAGTAGCAGAATACATTAGCAAATGCAAAATACGTGATCTAGGAACTTGGGCCACCGAAGTGGAAATCCAAGCTGCGGCTGATTGTTTGGGTGTTAGCATATACACATACCACACAGACCGTTGGCTTAAATACTCTGACCCTTCACATGTGTTTGATCAAGGGATTTATCTAGAGAATCGCGGGGGTCATTTTGAGATAGTTGTTTGTGTCAAGAGGCCTCGGATGAAGTCTTGTTACGGTTACTGCAAAGTGGACGCGAGTGGGAATAGTGGTACACCAGGGACGAACAGGTCTTCAGCTTTGCAACACTTGGTGTCCCAGAGTGTTTTGACAGGCACAGGGCCCGGTGACGACAACGATCGGATGCGTGAGGATGATCACGCTTACTGGCAGCCACGCGAACAGGAGACTCCTAGGGACGAATGTGAGGATAACTACGACCATGAACCCGACACTCATTCAAACCATAGCCTCGTGTGGGAGCACGATGAGCACGAACGTGAGACCCAGAGCGACGATTCAGAAGATATCGAGGACCACGAACCCGACACTCGTTCCAACCATAGCCTAGCCTGGATGCACCATAGTGATCAAGCTTACTCTCAGGAGCACGATGAACACGAACGTGAGACCCAGAGCGACGATTCAGAAGATATCGAGGACCGCGAACCCAACACTCGTTCCAAACATAGCCTAGCCTGGATGCACCATAGTGATCAAGCTTACTCTCAGGAGCACGATGAACACGAACGTGAGACCCTGAGTGATGATTCAGAGGATATCGGGGACAGCGAAACCGACACTCGTTCCAACCATAGCCTCGTGTGGGTGGATGATCAAGCTTACTCTCAGGAGCACAATGAACATGAACATGAGACCCTGAGCGACAATTCAGAGGATATCGAGGACCGCGAACCCGAACCTAGTTCCGAACATTGCCTTGTGTGGGAGGACGATGAGTATGAATGTGAGACCCCGAGCGATAGACCAGAGGATATCTGGGACCACGGACCCGAAACTCGTTCCAACCATAGCATTATCTGGATGCACCATAGTGATCACGGTTACTATCAGGAGCACGATGAGCACAAACAGGGGAGTCAGTGCTACGGATCTGCGGATACCGGGGACACAGAGTGTACCGCTCCTGAGCAATACGATTCCAAGCATGGCCTTGTGGACTACGAGTTTCACAAAATGGTTTGTGGTGCTAAGGATGCGAGTACGGAAGAAGAAACACAATGCGAGCTTAATTGGTCGGCTTTGAACAGATTGTGGCAATCCTTTTTAGACTGGCTTGATCACCGCTGGTGGGGCTCGGTACCAGAAAAACAGATTAGGTCTTTCTTGGATGCATCAAACAGTAGGTATAGTGCTGTCTCTGTTGTCGTATCAGCAAACTTGGGCGACACAGAACAACACACTTGCGGTCTAGACCAAGGACAATCCCAGCTAATACAGAGTACTTTCCTGTGGCACATATAGCGCAGGAGATGTCTCGCATAATAAAGTTGCTGAAAAGCGCATGGTGGGGGGCTTCATACAGATGTTCCAAAAAGTCTTCCCATTACCGTGAAGTGATACAGCATTTACGAAAGAAAGCCAACCTGTACACCAACACAGCGGCAGTAATGCATTATATGGATAACAGGACTGTAGGATACCTGTTTGAAATTGTGACTGGGACTGGGAAGAGGTGGATTGTATCTTTTGATAATGTTGGGTTTACGGTTGGGACAAGTGTGTGTTTCTCCAAGCTAACAGCGGTACTAGCCCGTATTCACACCATGAGCAATGTCATTTATGTGAACCGGCCTTGTCTGAGATCTAGGTGAAACCAGCTGCGCGCAAGACCGATAGATGGAAATGAAAGCATCTGTATATTAGAGCAACGCAGCACGCAAAGGATATACACAGTTTACATATACTAAAACACTTGACACTAGACACACGTTACACACATAATATCACAATGAACTTGGGCCATGTCTTATGTCAACCAGCGTCAGTTTGACACACTCCATTTTGTGAACACCATACATGGTGGGCCTTGGGGAAACTGGCATCAATTGCACCGATCGTGGTATTCTTTTATAGAATGGCTGGATGACAACTGGTGTTGTCATCCATCATAGATTTGCTGCGCCACATGACCATGGTCATAAAGGTAACCTTTGTGACCAGACCCTTTCCTACAATGCAAGAGCTCTGCAGGCGCAGAATGGAGACCAAGGAGAATGACATGGACATTGAAATACGACCACATCTCCAAAACGTCCTACAGGCGAGCCCGTATGCGCGAGGCAACTGGCCATGACCACGGTCATCCCCAGCGCTCGCAAGGTGTATATCAACGCAAGCCCATGTACGTGTAATTGAAGTGTATACTTGTTTTTTTGTATCCCTTGTTTATGACATGTCATGAATAAAACAGTGATTGCCCATTTGTTTCAGAGATGTTTTTGTCTTTATTGAACTACATTACACCTATCATTTCATCCATAGTAGAAATTATATCTTTCTCTTAAGGTCATATGATTATTCAACATAAACTTTAACAGTGTCCTCCTGATCACCACATCCTTCGCCAACTGTGTGACGTTGGCAAGACATTTGAATTGTTGTTGCTGACGGGTATCCTCATACCCGTCCGCTGCCTGCAAGCCGTTGCTCAGTTTGCAGCACATGACAGAGAGAGTTGATCCGTAGATTATAGTTAGGGTCATGCGCCCGGTGATTTCACCTATGTTCTCCGAGGGGCTCTCGATTAAGACTTTAACATGTAGTCTTTTCGTCTACTATGGCGAAGTTGTCTGCATACTCGCTCATGGTTTGGTATAGTGAGGTGATGTATTTCATCACCGTGTATGGGACTACGATGTTTCCCATGTACCTGTGTCTAGGAGGGAAAGATGTGCAGTCGATGTCTTGAAATGATCTGTTCGTGGCAATCTCCTGAGTGATCTGTGTTAAAACCTCAAGGTTGTCGAGAGAAGCAGATTGCAAGAGAGTCAGGAGATTTCTGAGAGCGTCATAGTCCTTGTCAGCATTGAGTTGTTGGGAGGGAATGCACATGTAGCTGTCCGCACACGTAGGGAAGGAGAATGAGTTAAGTCCACCGGCTCCTTTCTTACCACGAGCAACGCGGATCTGGGAACACAGGTGGCATGTGAATTCAAACTCGTCTCTGGTAGACCTGGTAAGGACATTGAAAGCTCCTCTCGCTCTGTCCGAGGCCCAGAGGCTGTTGGACATTATGAACGCCAAAACATTGACGAGAGCTTGCTTATTATCTTCATCGTACATAGCTAAGGTGTGAGTGAAAGGTACTGTTTCGATGCCCGCTATCTTCATGGAGGAGCCACGGTTGATGTCCAATTGCCACTTCGATGAAAGCTTACACGGATCGCTCGTGAGGACCCTTTTTTTGTTGTCGTTTACAACGGTGAACTTGACTGGAATCTTTTCCAAGGTGCCTTGCTTTTACGTGGGAACGCGCATGTTGTCAATCACGAACATAGGGCTGTACTCCCGGAAGGGTATGAGATCACTCAAGTCGATTTTGAACACCACAGGCTGATGTGCTTCACTGACTCTAGTCATGGTGTGGGAGAAAACATACTCCTTCTGACTGAAAGACATCTTCAACCGAGTGTAGTAAGCTGGGTGAGGGTAAGAGGCATATACTATCGACAGGGGTTTGCACGATGCGTGTGTACGGAAGCGTATATACGAGGACTTTTTGTTTGTCGAATGGCGACTTATGGGTATGTTGATGGGAACGGATCCAAGCGAAGGTCAAGAAAGCCACCGTTTTTCGTTAACACACTGTCCTATCTTTCTCCTCTTGTCTTGTCCATAAACGCGGTTGAGAAGCCTGTGGGCCGGAACATTGTTTGTGAACAGGTCCCTGTAGAAGTTTTTACAGCCTGTGCAATGATACATTACCTCCCTGCAGTTAGCCGTAGGATGCTTCCTCTTGCCGAGCATGGCTCGGATGGGGTAGACCCACTTCTTCTCCCTAAAGGTCTTGAGCCACGTTCGGATGAGGCTCATGTCGGAGCAAGAGTAGGGCATGATGCAAAGAACAGACTCAGGGTACAGCGCGGCCCCTGAGCTGAACGCCTCTGGGGTGTGTATCTGCAACATGAGTACGGTCTGGTACAGAAGACTGGACAGGTCAACTAGAGTGCTCTCACACAGCTCGCTTCTCGTTATGGAAAGTCTACCAGTTGAGGAAGCGATCCCCGCATCTGTCAGCATGACAGTTTGCACCGAAAGCGAGATGGACGTGTCCGAGCTGGGGAGAAGGAAAGAATCGTCGGTTCCGAGGGACACTATGCTTTCAGACATTGCGTCGTTGAGCTTTTTCCCAAGCAAAGCGCTTCGGTTCCAGTACAGATCACAGGGCTTTAGGGACATGTCCTTGGTGATCACCTTGATGCAGGCCTCGAGTTTCTCACCTGGAAGACGAGCCACAGTCTCCCTGTTTATCCTTAGGTGCTCCAACTCCCAAGTCCCGCAGGCTGGTATCATGTGTTCGGGGCAGTTGTTCATTACGGTTGCCCTCTTCAACCTCTGTCTCATAGAGATGACCAAGTTGACCAGGTGCTCTTTGCAGTCATCCAGGCTATGGGTGCCCAGAGCAGAGCTGTACATGTAGCGGGGCAAGCAGTAGTCTATGATGCAGTGAGCCACAAGCTTCCCAGAACGGTTGATCAAGGTACGGTCAGCGTAGTGAGCTATCAACACCCTAGAGTTGGCATAACATTTGTTTAAAGGCTGGTAGGGGTGGGAGATGAGCTCCGTGTGCGAAGAGGACTCGAGATCGGTTTCCTGGTGCTGCCCGTGATTTTCATCCGAGTTGTCATCCCTGTCATTTTCTGATCTGCATTCGCAATCATACTCCTTAGCTTTTTCCGAGACTTTGCTGGATCCGGAGCGCTTGACCTCGCACATGAGCGAGCCTCCGAACATCGCCGTGATACATCCTCTCTCGGCCTGGAGGTTCAACGGGTATCTGTAAAAAGCTGCTTCGCAAGGGTTACACTTGTGATACTCATTGCACTCTACGGGCTTTATGGACAGTCCTGTGATCTGCTGTAGCCACGTCTTTACAATTTCCACGTAGGTGGTTTTTACGCTGGAGTTGCTCACTTTCAAGTGATCCAGCGTTTGTTGACTAAAGCGCTTGTTCTTTGAGGATTTGATGAGACTGCTCCAGGGGAAGAACCCCGCTCCCATCTTGGAGGCGATGAGTTCAGCCGCTTTGCACGCAAGCAGGTCTCTGAGGATGGCCTGAGTGCCCGAGAACATGTGGTTCATACAGTATTTCTAGTCCTTGTACAGCGTTCTCACCGTGAGGGTATCGTGCTTTCCCGGTTCGTAGCCCTGTGTGGGGACGAGTCTCGTAGATACCGCAGACACCAGAGTCCAGCTGCAACGTAGTAACATGTTCCACTCTGTGGGCAGTAAGAAATGTGCCAGCTCGATTCAGTTCCAACCACTGACCGAGACCGTTCACGCCGGGGTCCTGTTCCAGGTTCAAGATTATGCCTCCGGTCTTAAGTTGGTGCCACGGAGAGGTGGAAAAGCACGACACCTGGTCCGTCTCCAGTTTGATACAATCTCCCCTCATGATGCACGCTATGAAGGTGTCCGTTACCGCGGAATCACAAGGGGAGCGCATACTTTTGAAGGCTGCCAACCCCCTGACCTTGACAGAGACGGAAGATACATCGCCCGTGCTGTTGAAGTTGTGAGTGAGAGCCAAGTAGGTCTTCTTGGCTATGTGGCAGTATACGGAGCAACTGTTTTCATATTCTAGCTTGACTCTCCTGTCTTTCACGAAGGGCCCGGTCACGTCCGCAAATTCTTTGGATCCTGGGACTCTGGCCATGTAGACTGGGTATCCTTCCTTGGTGATTGTTCCTCTCGGGTCTCTGACTACCTTTTTGGTGTGTGTTATCTCTGCCTATCAAGTACATCCTACTGAGAGTGTCCTCCACCAATTCTGTGTGCACGTAGTCCAGAAAGGCAGGCACCTGCGCGCCAGCCCACTTAAACTTGTCACTCATAGCCGCCCGCGCCTTACAGGCGAAGCTCTCAAGGAGTCCTTTCTCTGCTTTGGCAAACGCTTGCGTCGCCTCTGCTGACGTTTACATTGGACACTTCGCTCTCAGCAATGTCCCCGGGTCCGTATCCACTGGAGACCATTACGCTGTCCGTGTCTCCATAGACTACGGGGCAGCGGTACTGGTAAAAGCTAGACACGCAGCTGTTTAACACAGAAATCTGACGCCTACCGTGGCTGGATATGAGAGGACCGCATGGGTGGGGAGCCGTTCCATAGAATGCTGATGTCAGCGTTCTTGAGTTTCATCTTGAACTCAGCTGGCTGGTTGAGATAGTACTCGACCGAGGAAGATAATATGTCTGGCGCACGGACAAAGGCCCCTTGGTCCTGGTCGTACTTGAGAATGAGTGATGCATACTCAAACCCCTCAGCTTCCCAGTTGTAACACACCCATCCAGATAGATCGTGGGGAAAGTTCACGGGAGGCCAGGGGATGGTGGTCTCAGGCGAGATATTGAGAGCACACATGATGGACGGATACATACTTGAGAAGTCAAATGCAAGCTCCAGGCCCATCCCGGGTCCGGAGTAGTGTAGGCCCGTGAGAGGATCGCACACCGCGCCCCCTTTCCACTTCTCGCTTTCTCCGTTGTCAGAGTTGAGCTTAGGATCCCACATCACAGGTGGCTGTTTAATGCCATACCCACGGGTCCCGCTTTGACTCTGAGACTATCGAGTGTAAACTTGAGTTGAGGGATCTGAACCGAGTGAATACTCTTCACAAAGCCACCAAAATTATCCCCTCGCCCGTGTACCACCAAGTCTATATTGAGAGTGGTCCTACATCGATGGAACAGAGACGAGCACTGCGAAGAGACTCCTTGCCCCCATTGTCATCATCTTGTCCATTTTAGAATAACCTACGTCTGCCAGCTTGCAAAGCTTTCTGGTGTCCTTTGGGGGATTTCTGTGCAGCTCCCTGACCTTGGTGATGACAAACGGTGCCACGTCATTCAACTTCATGCTAGTGCACGCAAACTTTATCTCTCTGGTCCCGGCCATCCTGTACAGATCTACGATGTTCATACCGCAGCTGTTCATTTTGAAGTGCCCCAGCTTGGCTTTGTCTTTGTTGAACTTGTCAATGTGCACAGATATCATGCGGATCTTGTACTCGGTCATGGTTCCTTTGCGCAACAACAGAATTATGCTACCGAGCATCTCCTTGTACATTTTCAGGTAACGAACGTTTTCAAACTGGAAGAAAGGTTCCACATCCTCTGCCAGGGCCCTGGTCACAAAGAGCCCGTTCCAGTCTCGCAACAAACGAGACACACAGTTGCTTGGTAGCTCCGTGCAGGCGCTTGGTGTAGTTGGGGTCCGCGTAGAAATGGCCCCGCTGCTCGATCACCCAGATGTCAAATTCCGCGTTATACACGTACAGGAGTTCTATGCCATAGTGATGTAACAGTTGGATCATTTTCTCCAAGAGTTTGAGTTCCCCAGAGCACGAGTAAAACTTAATCCTTGAAACATCGTCTCGACCTGCGCGCTTGGCCAGTTCGTGGTCCGCTTTTGGCTCAGGGTTGTTGTGCGTTACCTTACATTTGTTATAGAGAACTATCAGCTTCTTCCTGTGATGGTCGGGTGAGGTCTTGGGTATATGGGAGTTCAGGATCACGAGAGACACGCAGGTTATCTCGTGCTGCTGGCCTGGAATGTCAGGAGCCATGCATTCCTGCATGTTGTCATGTCCGCGATTATTTGCTCTGTACAGTAGGGCTCCCTGTAGGAGAAAGACTCGCGCCGTACGGACTTATCTCTGTACGATTTGTCAAATACAGTCTCGATATCCAGACACGCTGCCTTGTAGAGATAGGGCATGTATTTACTGTCAAAGACCTTAGCCTCAGTCGCCGATCTGTCATGATCATAGACGAGTTCTGAGGTTGAGAGGACCCAGTTCAGCTTGTTTTCAGGTATGAAATACACCCTGCCAAACATAACGGAGCATGTTACCATCATGAGCAATGTAGTAGCCCGAGTCCTGGCAGAAGTCTCCGAAAGTCAGCGCACCCCTTACGGTTTTTACGTACTTTTTGGCCAAGGATATACACTTGAGCGGAAACACCTGAGCATTTACTTTTCGCTTAATGTCACCATGAAGAACATGGATGTTCACTGGCTCAGCAGCAAAGTATTTTGACCAAGTTCCAACGTATCAGCTCCCAGGTCTCTTCCTCGTAATCCTGATCTTGAATCAAGTCATAGGGTCATAGCCCACAACAGGCGCAATACCAGTGACTTTGAAGTGTACCGTGGTGTAGATACTGCTATCACGAGCCTGCACCACCAACCCTCTGCACAAGAGCGCCTCCTCCTCACTGTAAAACAGGACAGATTTGATCATCACCCCGACCAAAGTAGGTTCCCGCTCAGGGTGTACGGTCCTGCGCACAGGATAGATGTAAGGAAAAATGTCCACGAAAGGAACCGCTTTGTTCATGATTGAGAAATCAGCGAGCTACGGTCTTTAGGAAGATGTAGTGAGCTTTTCCTTCCAACTACTAGTCTACGAGAGCTGGATACCCACGATGTGTAGCAGGCATTCAACTGGAGTAACACATCGCACTCGACCAAAGGGCCAAGTGTCCAAAGAGGAGGAAATGCACATTTATCAAGTGATGTCCCAGACAACCAAGGGTCATGTATCCGCTCACTGTTGACTTTTCAGAGCGTAGCAGGCTCGTGCAAGCCATTACATCTGAATCATCCGACTCTGTATTATGCTTCCGATCCAAACTCCGGTGTCCATATACGCCTGACATGGCCCACTTTTGGACAGTAGTAAAACATCACACCTAGTCTTTCAAAGCTATTACTTTTAGTGCACCATGTACTCACTGTCAGTTAGAACAGATGAGCCCACACTAGCTAGGCATGGCAGCTAAGAAAGTTAAGACTATGTCCCCCAAGTGTAATGTGTTGCCTCACAGAGAGGCAAATACAGCTGTGGTAGAAATGGTCAAGGTGCCTTCCAATAGGAAAGCGTTGTTCCTCGCAGTCGAAAGTGGCATATTGCACGACAAGTTCTCTGATGAGCTTTCCTTTGGTGAGTTGTCACCAAACGACAGAGCCACTTTTCAATTCCTCCTATACCTGACATATTGCTGCAAAGGGGAGTTTCTCCAAGTTACTCTGGAGAACACAGATTTCCGCAGCATGTCACCTGCTATCAGGGAGGATTTTGCTCAAGGGTGTCTATTCTGTTTCGTCCTAGACATGAGCAATGAGGACTCGTGCGAGGCAAACGTGCAAATCTAGGGTGGACACACTGGCCGCTTCGGATGTTACGGACGGGTATGTGTCCGGCTCCCAGCTGCTCAGTCTCATGGCCATGAGTGTCAACATGAACGTATTCAGACCAGATGACATTGGGGATGACAACCACGAAACATCCTCACATCGAGGAATCTCTCCCAGGTTGAACGAAACGCTAGAGGAAGCGTTCAATGCGTTCATGCGACTGCAATTGGTAAGGAACAAAGCATCGTCCCTCAACAATGCTATGATAGTCATGAGAGACAGTGCGGGAGAGCTAGCTTCCATGTTCGATTAGGTAGATATCCGCAGCAACACCCTGAATTCTAACAAGCTGGACAAGAAGAAAGTCAAGGAACTACAGGGTTCCCTGTACATGCCAGCCTGTCAGTTGGGTAGGCAGGTGGTCGTATTACCAGAGCCTATAACGGACCTAAATCTTAAGGCCCTGGAGAACTCCATAGGTAGGATTACCGACAGCGAGAGTGAAGGAGAAGGCAAAGCGTTGTTCATTTCGCTCATGTCCAAACTCACGTGCACGAAATGGCTGAAACAGAAAGTAATGTAAACGGGGTATAACACGAACATAACTGAGGACATGAGATTTGTGGAAAAACTGAAAGCTTTCACGAGCGAGCTCAATAGTTCTTAAGGAAGCAGCAGCGAGGTGAACATCAGAGGACTGTTGGTGTTCAGGTACTCTCTAGAAAAACTTATCGACAGGGAGACCCTAGAACTGTTTGTCAAATCCCTGAACCACAGGCACGTGCCTATTGTGAAGACCCGCATTGACAAGGTGTTACCTGAAATAAAGCACAAACGCAGGACACGAGCTCTCGCCTCGTTGCTGAACACTGGCTAGTGTTATTACAAGAGAAAGCGCATCGAGGACCACTCGGAAGCATGTGTCGGAGAGTGTCAGACAGCGTACTCATGTTTCTACAACTCAACCGAGTGTCACCACTTCATCATGAGCAGGGACGACCACATCTATTACTTAGCGCACCTGTACCCTCATCTGAGTAAACTTGAGTGCCTGAGCAAAGAAATGAAAGTCAAGTACAGAGGACGCAGGCAGTTTGAGAGCATAGCGGATATGGTCTTCAATATCCTGGTCAGGAACCAGTTCAGTGAGAACGAGTCCCTGTACCAAGGTTTGTGCGACGTGATAGATGAGACAATGAGCAACTCGAGCCTGTCTCTCGATCAAGGACTCCCGAGATCCATGAGTCGCTGTACCTGGCTGCGGGCAATCACGACGGCTACACTGAACACCCCGGCAGCCTCAATCCGTTGAAAGTGTACGATCACTCATTGGTGCGCTACATGTTTTGCGACAGCCTGCAAGTTGGCAGGTTGTTTCAAGCGTCTACCACGTTCAATTACATTATCACGAACACCGCTCCCAGATACATAATTGAACGGGTTATGCTATTCAACATCACCGGACAAGAGAGGACAAGAGTTACGCAAACAACGTGCTGAACTACCAGTTCAGGAAAGTAAGAGGGTGCATAGAGACGCTGACATCTTTCACCCCGCAAGCATTCAAGTACAAGCAGAAGAGGACTGCTCTGGTCATGATAGACGATGCGCATATAACCCACGAGAAGAACATAAAAGCCATAGACAGGGAGTCCAACGTGATCCCTAATACGTTCAAGAACCTACTGGACACCAGCGTACTAGAGAGCAATGTGGTGACCAGAGACATGAGCAGCGGAAAGGTGGACACCGTTAAGTACCATTCGGTGCACAACTGCGGCTTTGTGTGGATCACAAACACGATGGGGTTTGTGAGCAACGCGTGGGCCGATAGGTCTTTGATCATGGGATCAGAGTTCCCTGAGCATGTGACTCGCATGCGTAGCACCAAGCAGATACAGGACACGGTGGAGAAACAGAAGATGGATAGTGTAGCTGCAGTGTGCCTGTACAGACAGAACCTGATCCAGTCTGCAACAATGATCGCTGGTTCTGAGATTACACAGTTAAGCGCGAGATTCGACAAGGCCAGGGATGCCTGCGTCGCTGCCCTATACGCTAGCCACATTGTATGCACAGGAGTCCTCACTCGCAGGGTGCCATTCTGCATCAACCAGCTGGTGTTTTCCGAGGCCATGAAGTTCGCGTGTCACTTTGTGTTTGACATATGGATCCCTCCGTGGACCGAGATCCCACACAAGAAGGATTGGCCCGACTTGATGGGGTACATGAGGCAGATGAACAAGAACAGATTGAAAGCTCTGAAAAAGCTATTTTTCGGACAGATCTGCTTGGAGGCCAACGCTGTCTACAAGCTTCCGGAAGGCCTGTCTTCCGGACATATGCCCCCGTGCGGACACGCAGGGTCACTTTGCCCGCAAGGCGCTAGGGCACATCTTAACCCAGATACATGAGCAACACCTGAAGACTGGTTTGCAGAATGGCAACTTGTGCATTTCGGGTATAGATACTATGTTCTTCTCCGAAAAGGAGATCAAGGGCGGCAATGATGTAGCGCACGAGATGCTCATGATGTGCTCAACATGTAAGGTGCCGGCCCGAAAGGGTATGAACCCTGCTATGAGGAACTACAAACTGTGCACCTACAGATACGCAACAAACCACAACGCTCCACACACCACGAGAGGCCACTCGGGTCCTTACAAGAAAGTAGGTTCCGTGACAGTGCCACTTGAGGTGGTGTACGATATACTGGCCTTATACGCGCCAAATTCTCGCCGCGTACGCAGAGAGTAATATTCACATTGGACTTCAACAAGGACCCTGTGTGCTCTGTGATACTGGAAGCGACAGCGGCCATCGAACCGCTGAATGAACTCACGTTCAACAAATGCGGGCTGGGAGGGGAGACGTTCCGGTGCTCCGCGCCCTTGTATTACGGGGGACTTATTAGAAGAGCGATGTCTCGGAATGCACCTAAGGGAGCTTACGACAAAAAGCACCTGAGAGAATCTAGACTCGGACCACGGGGCACATTCCATGGGCCCAGACTGAGCGTGTACTCACCCGAGTACTCGGGTGTACCCGTGGAAAAAGTGAGTTCGTTTTGTACCACACGGACTGTGTATCACCAGGACAAGATACTTTTGAGAGGCAACTGTGATAATCGCGGGCACTTGGTTGAGCTAGAGAAGGATTGGGAGTGGAAGGATGCAGCTGAGGTGTTTAGCAGCGTTCACGGGGCTGACGTGTTCACTGTAGAGATGTTGAAACGGGACTACGCTGCGACCATGATGTCCGTAAAGGGAGAGCTGATAACAGCGAGTCCTGCACAGTCGACAAACCTCAGTGCCATGATACGTACTCTGAGTGAGTCAAACGGATGTGCAGCGTTCGCAGTGAGAAAGAGTATGAGTCAGGGTAGTAACACGCAAGAGCATATGACTCAAAGGCGACCTCTGGGAGAGTTGACTTTGCCAAGTAGCCAGGTACGTAAAAGGACGAATGCTCAGCAGACAAGAGACTCGGTGGACGCGCCGAGAGTGAAAAAGAACAAACGCGCTAGGTCGAAGGATCAGGATGCTGAAAACCAAGTAGGCTAATGTGAGCTTGTGTGTCTTTGTCCGTAGACAGTGGTAGACAAGTTATTGTGTGTTGGTGTGTGCCATGTGAAGAGAACAGTAGAAGACTACTAGGCTGTGTGTAGTTTTATTGCTACATTGTAGGACTGGGTCTGAGTTACGAAAGCTCAAGTTTGGGAATACATTACAAGTGACACAAGTGTTTCGCTTCACTCTCTTTTATTCGAAATCCAGGTTGGCTACAGGGTATCGGTGTCAGTGCACAGTGTTCACAGTCAAAGTCCTCTTCGGAACAGGGGAGAACCTTTCCAAACTAATAATATTTCATTAAACATCGCAGACTCTGCTGTGGATCATAAACCATGCATTCACTGCGTAAAGCCTGTCAGCAGCACCAGATGCAGACTCAGGAGCAGGGGCAGTGTGACCCGCTAGTAATGAAGGCTCTGAAGCTCATGGAAATGTTCCAGTTTGCCATGTTCTTTGATAAGATGAGTTTCACCCATTTCATCCGCATGCCTTTGGATCAGCACAAGGCCTACAGGGATGAGTTTGTCAGCTGGTATGCGGACCTGCTTGCCAGGATAGAGGCGCTGTGTGCCAGCGCTTTCTCGATGCTCGATGACTTAAAGCTGCCCGGCGCCTTCTACGTGGATGCACCTGAGCAGAATACCTTTTCTATTATGTCTACCTTGGGGCCCGAGGACGAAACTGAGTTGTTTGCTGATAAGGATCCTCCAATGTGGCACACCGATGCTCAACAAACGGGGAACGTGGACGGAACCCCCTTGGTCCGCTGCAGAGACCTGTTCAGTGGTTTGTTGGATGAGAATTCTCAGCTGTTAGACGTCTGCTTCCACCGAATGGGCGAGTGTGATAGACATGATACCTGGGTGTTCAAAAACCTGGACAGTGTTTAGTTTTGAAAATACCTGGGTTCATTTAATACCATGTAACTTTTTTGTACAATAAAGTCAAGTGACTCTGTGTACCCTGAGAGTTTGTGATTATTCTTACTCAGAATGATAACTATTACACATGTAGCTTTGACACTTTAGTTTATGGCACATTCATATTACATTACAAATCACCAAATACAACAGTGAGATTACACATAGCGGGCGCCTCGAGTTTAGTATCAGTGGTAACCACTTAAATCCAGTCTCTCAAAATAGACACAGATAGTCCTGAGATGGCGGTTCTACAATCTAAACTCGGGAGCGTTCGCTAGCTCTGAAGTAGCAACAGTTATAAGTTAATTTTGTGTACAGCAGCAGTGCTTGTGACACTTGGCATAGTGATCTCCTTTAGTCCACATTACACTCACATTCATTACAGAAAAAGTCACAGCCCGTTTCCCGGTAACAGCCTGTGACACTGTACGCTTTTGGTGCCACGGAGGAGCATCTGCGCTTCTGAGGCTAACCAAGTTCCTAGGACCCCTGCGGAACCTCATAATGATGTACAAAGAGGGGCTTGTGATACAGTGCATGGTCCCTATAGCTGTGCAGACATTGAGCACCACGTACTTGACCTCCACACGCTTGACATGCGATCAGTAAAATATGAGGCTGGAGATCCAGGGTATCCAGCAGCACATGAAACACGTAGCAGTGAATAAGGGCCTGGTACAATGGTCGGATGACACTTGCGCAGGCAATTTTAAGTTAAGATCATGGTGAGTGACACCGGCCAACCTGGGGTCCTGTAAGCTGAGCAGGCACGTGTACCCAACCATTGTTAGGGGTACGTGGACCACCACACACCCATGCATTGTCCGACCCTGTCTGTTGTAACCAACGAGTGTTAAGCCTGTGATAGTTCAGGACATAGAACCGTGTGGGCTTTATTCAACCGCTGTTGGCTCTGAGAGTTCCAAACCATGACTAGGACTGTGGCTCACACCTACTCTGTTTTAGCCAACCAATGTTAGGTCTAGGAGAGCAGGGTATCTAGAACAGCGTCTGCTTAATCCAACCAGCGGTAGGCCTGTGTATCTAACCTAAGACTGTTTATTCAACCACAACTCATGTTGGTAAGTCAGTGATCAAAAGGCTTCAGATTACTCTTTATGGGACTAACGGACCCGCTGAAAGCGCTTCAACAAGTTCTGTGGCAATAAAGTTCACCACTGTACACCCCAGACCATACCTTCATTGCACCGGTGCTCTACCCACTCCTGTCAATGTGGCCTGAAGCGCAGAACCCAGTCAGCTCTGACAACACACAGGCAAAGCTTACACAATAAACATTTAGGCTGAACTATAGCACCGGGGACCTGTTCACTGCATCAGTGGGGGCAGGCATCGCAATACAGTTCAAGGAGAAGAATCAGGGGGGTAACAGAATTAAAGGACCAGAGAAGGTCCACTGGACAGTGTGCTGTACTGAACAGAGACCCACGCTTCATCTACTATCTGATCACAAAGAAAAGGGCCAGTCAAAAGCCCACATATGTCGATCTCAGATGGAGCCTGGAGGACATGAAAATTCACTGTGTGATGAACAGAGTAACATCAATAGCAATGCCTCGTATGAATGATTGTTCATGTAATGGCTAGGTTGTACACTTTCTGTTTGTGACCACGATGATGCACAGTGAAAGCAATTGTGATCCACAATACACTGTAATAAAGATTCATTTGTGCACAAGAGAACAGAATGTGGTACGTACGTTTGTTTTATTACAAATTATATTGTACATGTGACAGTGACAGACCAGTTTCAGAATACACATACACCCTGAGTTCCCAACCCACGTAGCCTGTTATTGTATGTACTCAGCATGTAATGGAGTATCTACTGTGTCCAATACCGCTGCTGTTGTTGTAGCTCATCCGGGTCCTGTACATCTATCATGCTCACGAGGCTCACCTCTGGAGCTGAGAACAATTCAACCTTCTCCCGTTGAGTCGTGGGGAATACGGAGCTCAGCAGAACAAACTTTCCCAAACTTAGCTTGTGTGTCCAAGAGTGGGCTCCCTAATGTAAACCTTAATTCTCAACTATAGACATACAGTGCCTTGCGAAAGTATTCGGCCCCCTTGAACTTTTCGACCTTTTGCCACATTTCAGGCTTCAAACATAAAGATATAAAACTGTAATTTTTTGTGAAGAATCAACAACAAGTG
>JACXGI010001748.1:0-12806 GCA_016801175.1 Esox masquinongy
TAGAGAGATAGAGAGAAGGAGAAGGAACGGGATAGAGAGATAGAGAGAAGGAGAAGGAACGGGATAGAGAGAGTAGACAGGGCAGCGGGAACTATAGTCCTGAAAATGCTGATGCTACTTTGACCTGAAGACGTTCACACAGAGCCTCCTGCCAACCACAGCTAGATTAGGCGATCAACCACCGTCCTTCTTTCTCTTTCTACCTGTTTACTGTTTCCTTATACTTTTTCTCTGTGTCCCTGTCTCTCTTCCTCTCTTTCTCATTTTAACTTTTCCACTGTTCTCTTACTTTTTTCTCCCTTCCTCTTCTTTCTTTCGCTTTTGCTCTCTTCCATTCTCTTCCGTTTTTTTTTCTCACGCTCACTTCTTTCTCAGTTTAGTCTTTCCAGGTTACCCCAGAGCATGCTCCAGTCTAAGACTTATTTCCTCCTTTTTTTCTTTTTTAAGGCTTGAGATTAGATTAGGGTTTGTTTTATTTTTAGGGGTAAGATACCTTTTTTTTAGGAAGAAAACAATAAAAAATGGTCCTGACTTTGATAGGCATTTGAGGATGTGTGTTGTGTGTGTGTTTGTACTTTGTTGGTTTAAGTCAGGGGTATTCAACCCTAAACCTACCTTTAGATAGACGGTCAAACAATGCATTTACAGAAACTCAAGATTTACCTATAATAACTAACACCACACCTCTCCTCAATCAATCCCCCAGGTGAAGGACAAGAGATCCCAAATACAGTTTTAAGGAGGAGTGTAATCTGATTGTAATCCGTTACTGTCACTCATCTGGAGTTGTAATCATTAATGTACATTTTGGTTTAACCCAAACTTAGTGGAGTAATCCGATTATATTTAATTATTTTGGATGACTTTCCCTTTAATACCCTACTACAGAAATGAAGCGCTGTTTCAATTATTATTTCAATTATTGTGACCAAATAAATAATCTGCAGTGATGTACAGTGTCCTATCTAATTGTTGGGACAGTGAAGCGTTCCATTTTTCTTTTGGCTCTTTACTAATTCAAATAATTACTAATAGTCCGAATTATAGATTCCCAGCATTTATCTGAGGGTATTTGTGCAGCTACATCTTGGTTTCCCCATTTAAAAAATGACAATAGTCTTCACATAGACCCCTAATTCTGGTCATCAACATTTTTATGAACGATTATATTTATATAATGTTCAAATTAAGCAATCATGTTTAGTATTATGTTGCATATTCTTGTTATATTTAATTTGCACATTATATTAATCTAATCTGTCATAAAACATTTCCCTATGTCTTTCTCACCCTTTCTCTTTCTCTCTCTCTCTCTCTTCCTTCCTGTTCTTCACTTTAGACACTAATTTCCCGTTTCAGCGTTTTTGCAACATCTGGAAACATCAAAGAGCCTACTTTTGGGGAGAGAGACAGAGAAAATGAGAATTGAAAAAGGACAACCTCACAAACACCCTGGGGTCTTTTGGATATTTTTGAAAATGTCTGACCCCACAGTATATATAAACTGATGTATTCAACGACTAATGTCAACAAATGTCCACTTAGGGATATGACAGTCTATTATATTTTTTAATATTTAAATCAAAAGGTGAGTAAGGTTTGAAATGTCTCAAGGAACATCAGGCAAAATGATCTCCTGTTTAGAAAAGATACCTGAGGATGATGTTCTTCCTGTCCCAGTCTGATTTGTTGCCTGGCCCATTTCACTCTTTTCTTAAGGTTTTTTTCTTTTCTCAGGTTTCTGAGAGTTTTGTCTATCAAGAATTGGGTCATTTTTGCTTAAAAGTTTGTGCCAAAATGTAGGAAGAAGGTGGAGACAAGCGCATATCATGGATTCCAGAAGTGACTCGCATTTCTTGTGTCCCCAGAATGCCTTCTTTTGCGATAGGTATAGATATCGTAGCCTAGGCCTCTTCTCTCTTTTATTTCCTTTCTTTCTCCCAACTCTCTTGCTTCCATCACTGTACTTCTCTGTCCATTTATCACTCAGTTCCTCTCTTCTTCCATTTGTTTCTTCTGTTTCCTTTTGTACTCCATTTATTAACCTCATTTTTTCCTCCACCTATGTCATTCCTCTGTTGCTTTTCCTCTTTTTGTCCTCCTTTTATCACCGAGGACAGATTTGTGATGGCGTTATTCATCGATGTGGTTATGGCTCCAGCCAAACGCAGCCTTTGGTGTCTGGGTTAACGCAGCTAATTTCTCAAAGGGAGTGGGTGTGTGCGTGCGTGTCTGTGTGAGATGGCCCATGTGCTTCACATCAGGGTCCTGTCTCTGATGGATAATGGAATACAGCCTCTCTCAATTAGCACACTGATATTTGACGACCTGCCACTGCTGACCCATGGTATCACGGTGTGTGTGTGTGTGTGTGTATATTGGAGAGGCTGTGCTTTCTTACTGATAGCTATCTAAACCGCTAGCCAGAGAGAGGGCTAGACAGGGAAAGAGACGTGTGTGTCTGTGTCCCTGCCTAATCGCTCTCATGTGCGTCTCGTGGCTAGGAAGAGGCCTGTAGAATATATTCCATTTCACCAGGGCTCTAGCAAATACAGCTTGACTATTTTTTCAGCTCAAGCGTTTTATACAAAGACACAGAGTCTAACAATGTAGCCAAACACCTAAGGTGTGTGTGAGAAGACAGTAATGTAGGGCTGGGTGATAATTTGAAAAATATCATTATTGAGTTTTTAAAATAATTCAAAAATGAAAATAACGTAATCTTTGATATACGCGATATTGTTAATTTTGCGTTGTGCATTTCTGTTACAAAAAGCTTTCACAAGCTTCACAAGCGTGCATGCATAGTCCAATATTTAAACATCTGACCAGATGACTAGAGGGCAATAAGGTCATACCCATTAGCAGCTCACCTACTAGCTTTCAGACAAAGCTATGTAACATGGTTCACACAAGGTCTACAAGTGAAGGAGTCTGCCATGGCAGATATTGGAGTTTCTATGGACTAAGGAATTGTCACTGAGTGAGGACCTACCACTGTAATATGGAACTGGTTTCGTTTTATTAAGTCTAATAAAGAGTAGGAAAAAACTGTCTGCAAGATATGCTGAACAGTAGTACAGACAAAGACTGGCAATAACACTAGTATTCTTTGTCATCTGAAACATTTTCATCCTGTTTAGAACACTGACAATATGACTCGGCGTGTAGCTGAACACGCAGACCCTTCTATTTGTCCTAAACAAAAACAAACAACTATCATAATAGTGTATAACAAAAGAAAAGGTTGTGTTTTTGTCAAGTATAGTTTAATAATAATACACAGATATATACACAGATATAGAAATACATGTATCATCATTAAGATCGTATTGACAAAACATCTTGAATATATTGTGATGTATGTTTTGGGCCATATCACCCAGCCCTACACTGATGGTAATACAATTAGCCAACTCCCCACAGAAAACAATCAGCATTCATTTGCCTGACTAGTTTAATGCAAGAATATAGACTTCAAAGACCAGGCTAGGTTTGGTTGATGCTAACCTAATGTTAGCCATCTGGCGCAGTGCTTCCCTTATAAGCAAGCCAAGGAGCGTGTTTGACTAATGCTAATATATATATATATATATATATATATATATATATATATATATATATATATATATATATAAAGTAAGCAATGTAGTTTAACTCTTCAAAAGTTGCTCTTAACTACATCTTAAAATACAGTTAGCCCTAATTGAGGAGCTCTGCACACTATCATTCTTCGCAATTGGACAGAGTTCAAGGGGGAATTTTAAATTTAGAAATAACTTTTCTTCCTCTGCTTGGACCATAACACAAGGCATGCAGTCAGACCTACGTTCCGTCTGACTGAGGAACATAGTTTCTAAGAGGTATGTTCAGTTTAGACAGGCTTTGATACAGACCCAATCCATGTGAATTCACGCACACATACGCAAGCACACACACACTCAGACGCAATTTAAGTAAATTTACACCACAAGAAACAAGACATTCCTTTTCCATTACTGCTGGCGACAGGGTTGTTAACAGTCTGATTCTATCATTGTGGTGAAGCAGTGATTGTTTGTGTGTGTGTGTGTGTGTGTGGGTGTCTGTGTGTGTGTCCATATAGGAAATGAGTGGGCTGTAGATATAGCATTGAGGAGCGACAGACACACACACACAGAAATGGGAACAGCCTGTTAGCGATGTCTGTGTTTAGGTGATTAGCGGTGTGTGTGTGTGTGTGTGTGTGTGTGTGTGTGTGTGTGTGTGTGTGTGTGTGTGTGTGTGTGTATTTTGTTGTCTGTCTTTGTATTAAAGCATTGAATGAGGAAATGAGGGGGTCACAGACACAGATGGGAAAAGCCTGTTGGTGACCTTAGGTGGTGAATGAGACAGACAGACTGAGACTACAGCCATGACTCGTCATCTTTAAACTCAATGACTCTGGACAAACCAGGTCATCTAAACCAGAAGCAGATGTATGTGACTCATTGTTCACACATCTCAGAGTAAAATCCAGAATCAGGTTCTCCCTGTCCATGAAATTTTAATCATAAATGATCAAAAAGGCATTAAAGATCCTAAGTCAGCACTCCTACTCAGAGATGCTTCACACAGATGACATCAGATCTATGTAAGTCATAGTTCAAAACTATAATATCACAGCTGTGCTTGGTTGCATTCAACTTCCATTGTCAGCCTTCTGGGTCATTCAGACAAGACACATGGTCTAGCTACATTGGTGAGCTTGCTAACTCTACCCTTTAAGACACAAATGGCCAGCTTAACTTGTTTTATAAAGTTAACAAACGGCCACAAAATAAGAGCAATGGCTCTTGGAAATCAATCAGGCGTCTTAGCAACAGTTGCAAGCTAGCTAGATTTTGTTGAAACATAGTTTATGTGCCTCCCTATTGCCTATTCCCTATTTGTATTGGCCTCAAAAGTATTCACCCTCCTTAAACTTTTCCACATGCTGGTGGCAGCATCATGCTATAGGGATGCTTCTCTGTGTTAGAGCTTGGAAAACTTGCTGTTTGCAAGAGGTTTGCAAGAAACCTGAATTTCCCAGGTTTCCCAGAAACCTGAAAAATTCATCTTCATGCAGAACAATGACTCCAAACATACATCCAAAGCTACACTGGAGTGGCTTAAAAACAAAAATGTCAATGTCCTGGAGTGATTCAGTCAAAGCCTGGACCCCAACCGAATTGAAAGTGGACAATTGCTGTTCACCAAAGGTCCTTCTTACTTGACGGAGTTTGAAAAATTTTGCTAAGAAGAATGGGGAAAAAATGTCCAGATTGACTTGTGGTTGTAATTGCAGTTAAAGGTGCCTCTACCAAATATTGACTAAAGGGAGTGAATACTTGCAATCAATTATTTTTTGTTTTGTATTTGTGATTAATTTAAAACAATTTGTAGATTTTATTTTTTACTTTGACATGGACATGTTTTGTATTTATCATTGGCAAAAACGTCTGATTAAATGCATTTTGATTTTATGGTGTAACACAATAAAATGTTGAAACATCCAAGGAGGGTGAATACTGTGGAGATCCACTGTATCCAACTTAACTGTTAGCTATCTAGCTTAACTTAAGTTAGCTAGCAATTCTAAATTTTGGTCTTTTCATCTTCAGAAATGCTGCTTTTGGCCAATAAAAGACCTTAGCTAGTTATATAACAATATGACTTTGAAACATGTCAAAATCAAAATATTTGATCAGGGCAAACGAGTTTGTAGACCTGGTCCTCTACAGAGGGGGAACTTGATCTGATCTGGTAGTGGCTGCATAGTATAGAGAAATGTATAGTTGTAGTAAAAGTTATTTCTAGTTGCAATACAGTGGACTGGTGAGATGACACGTTTTACCCCCCCCCCCAAAGTGTCAACAAATCACATTTATTTCTGCCTTCAAGACATTCATGAGTAAGTAAAACACCCAATGTCTGTACACATGCAGACACACACGCAGACGCTCAGGACAACAGGGGCATATTTGGCTGCCTTACAGACTGTTCCAAATTTGTAGATTAAAGGTGCAAATCTACATGAATATTTACAGTCCTCTCAACTAGGCAGCAGACAGAATTCTGGTGTGATAAAATTATAAAACATTCTAAAATTCTTTAGGTGGCAAGAATTTATGAAAACATTCCCAATGGTGCAAAACAAATCTCAGCCCGATACCATACCAAGGTGTATTGCTTTTAAATATGGAATGTCATCTATTTAACAATTCTGTACCATTTCAGGCAAAGGTATTCAACTGGAAAACAAAGGGTTTATGTTCTACCTGATACTGATGGTTTTTCACAATTGCTAACACTGAAACTGGTTCTATGAACAATACACACAAAAATGTTTTGTAAAGTTCTAGAAGGAAGTTCTAATTTACACCAAACTATTAGCACTATTCACATGTTTACACATAAATCCAGCTTTCATTCAACCTTTTTGCAAAACTCTACACACAACTTTCTTTATAAAGACCAATTGTCCACATGATGTGGTGATCGAGGTGCATAATTAGTAAGCAAGCAATTGTGACGTTAACAAGATCAAAAAGGGCCACATTTTTACTTGCGTTTTAGAACAATGGATGGCAATATCAGAGAGATAGGTACAGGAAGAGGAAGAATGAAAGGAGGTGGACAAGAGAGGAAGAAAATAAGGCTCTCTAATCACATTTGTGACACTGTACTTGACCATGTTCTTGTATGACAATGTGGGAAGCTGGGCTGAGACTACAGCCAAACCTGAGTTGTTTCATTGTTGCTTAAATTATCTGGAATTTCAGAAACAAAATTTATTGTGATTTTATTGTAACTTACCCTATTTACTGTACTCTGAATTGTAGGCCTTAGGCATACACAGGACAATATAGGAAAATAATGAACTTGAGATTTCATATTCTATAAATTATACTTTTTCCTCTTTTTCGTAGAATTGAGACACCAACTGATGGTGGTAGACCATGCATCATTTCTGAGGACATTTTGAATATGGTTATCTAAGACCACCTTATATGTTTAGGTAAATCCATTCAAGATGAATAATTCAAGACAATGGCATCTTTCAAGGTATAAAGACAGTCATGAAAATACAGCTTTAGATGTAGTTGAATCTCTGGTCTTGATCACAGACAAGATGCTGAGGCTAATAGAATAAACATTTATTTTTATGCCTATAACCCCTAAATATTTTTTTTCTGTATTTTCTGTACAATTCAGCATACTCTCCAAGCATAATTTACAGTCTGTAACATCATGCAAAGGGGAATTCACAAAAACACACACACACAAATGAATCATGCAAAAATTGATAAGGGAATTCTGGAACACCTCGTGGTTATTGATTCATTCATATCTTTTTATAATAGTGTTTTAAATTCCTCTGCGGTTTGCAATAGTTATTCAGTATTGTTATTGTATTTGATACTTTTGTGAGGCATCTGAGGGCAATATTCATCTATATAGAGATAATATAGTTTTGAATATGTTTCATTTCATGTGAGAAGTCTTTGTTCCAAACAATATGGTGTGAGTTTTGAGAAGTTCTGCAGTTTTGAGATAATGTAGTAAATTAAGTACACATTCAGCAAATGTGTGTAAGCAATTGAGAAAAACAGAATTTTTTTCTAAACACTTCCAGGTCTAAATCTCTAACTTACTGATTAAAAAGGAATAAAAAAAAACACTTTCAGGTCCAGAGTTGTCTTTGAAGGATTACATTTACAAGATGCCCTTATCCAGAGCAAAGACAAATAATCAATTTTTCACATTGGCTCAGGATTCTTTTATCCAGCAACTTTTAAGTTAGTGATCAGATGTTCTAACTATTATAATGGCACCACTAGAAATCTAGTCTGTGGTGTCTTACCTTAGAGATGTAAGCCTTGATGCCCTCGGCCAGTTTTATGCAGGGCTCTCCAAACAGTTGTGCCAGGTTCTCTGGGATGTCCTGGTCTTTATCCAGAGCATTCAACAGACTGAGACACTTCAGCTCCTCTGTTACACCCTGACTACGCACCTGCAGGGAGGACAGAATGGAGATGACCAAAAGCCTTATAAGCAATACATTAGATAGAGTGATGTAAAGACTTAAAAGCAATGTGAGTGAAAATAAAGCATTTAACAGGTTGGGAGACAACAGCTCCTCTGTTACTTCCTGGCAATGCACATACAAGGAAATTACTTGTATGAGCTGTATAAAGTGTGACATGAGGCAGTTATGAGCAGTGCTAATGCGTATGTCACCTACGCTCAAGCGAAAAAGAGCCAATGGGTGTAGCCACAGTATGTCATCTAATAACTGTGTTTTTTCCCTAATGTGAGGGATATGTCAACCTAATGTAGCCCGTATGAAAAGTGACATGATGATTCAGACTGCTTAACTAGCACCTTAATTCACCTTGACTGAACGTGAAAAAATACCTAAAGAATAACTACCAGTGAAATTCACCGTTTCTTTTCAGGCAGGAACAGATGTTTTAGGCTTAGTTACATTAAAAAATAAATTCCGTTCTTAGCTTTGACAGTTTATTGCAAAAATGCTATATTTTTTGGTATTGTAGTAGTAAGTCATTTTTGCACCTAATATTTCAACTCTGCCATTGAAACTTGTGATGTAGAGGCTCAATGCAAAGGTGCTCCATTCTCAAGGGTAGAGAGGGGTTCAGACAATAATAAAGTAGTGTTGTTACTCATTCTCCTGGCATCCCACATTGACAACTTTACATCTAGATTAATTTTTTCATGAGTGGAACAGGCTGAGAGTTAACCTTCAACTTCAAGAATATTTTGGCTTATGTAGGGGATATACAGCCTTATGAACAGAGACTGTACTATTCACAAACAGGTTAACTAGAAGTTTGATTCTCCTGGAATTCTCCTGGAATGAACTAATGAATATCAAGACCCCTACATTTGTAACCGACCAATTCAACCTCTCCAGGATACATAGGAAACAATCAACTTCTTATCTTTCTCTTTTTTTACATCTCTCCATCTGAGACTGACTCTATCCCCCAGATCTTTGTTGTTCTATGTTAGGTTTGGGTCTTTGTTTGTAATTTCTATGTAATTGATGTGTGGGCTGTTTGTGTGTATGTGTGTCTTTGTGTGTGTAATTTGAGGCCGGCGGTACGGAACTGTTCAACGTCATGGTTGGGGGGTTGTACTAATGACTCTTTAATAAACCCCAATGGGGTGAGACATGGGGGAGTGTGTGTGTTGTGTCTGTGTGTGTGGTGTGAGTTTTTTTTGGGGGGGTGTTGGTTTTTTCTCATTCTCTCAGTCATACTGTTGATGTTGATGCTTGAATGGTTCTCTGTGTTCCTAATATGGGAGGGGGAGATGTATACGAAAGTTAGGGCTCACTCCACTTGCAGGGAAACGGCTGGCTTTCCCTTAATAGTGGCGGATTGCGTCAGAATTCTTTAAAGCCAGACATGAGGTGCGTCTCTAATCCTCGTAGGCCAACGCAGAGGCATATCTCAACACTCTATAACAGCTTGCTTTATCGTTATACCTTTCCTTAATCTAACAAAAGTGTGAAAGCAGGTGACTGACTTAAACACATTCTCGAGGATACTTGGGAGCAAAATATCACTTTATCAGGATGAGTGACAGCAGATGAGAAGAAAGGCAATGAAGTCACTTCAGAGTATCGAGACGCTCCCTGTGTCTAACTAGACTGCTGACACTACATTGTCTCTGCGTTATCAGTGACTGTTGATGTGTCACGCCTGAGTGGGTGCGAGACATTAAAGTACAAGAAGACAGTGATTGGTATCTTTGTGGAGAAGACAGTGATTGGTGTCTATGTGACCTAAACATGCTCCCAGTTCTGTTTGATTGAATACAGAATTCTTGGTTATTAAGCGTTGTTAGTTATAACAACGCTGGTTAGGGAATGTTTTGATTGGTGAGTGTGTGTACGCGTGTGTGTTAGTGTGGGAATGGTTATATTTAGTGTCCCAGTTCCCAGAATAATATAACAAACATAATATTATCTACTGAAGGGCACTGGAGTGAAAACACGCTGATTAAAAACGTCTAGTAGATTTACTTTAGGGGAGTGGAGTCTGCAGTGTGTGAAGAATGTTATTTGTGTGTATGTGTAAGATCCCATCTCTCCCATCACAAAAAAACATGGGATTAGTCTGTCATTAAGTCTTCCCACATCCAGGTGGATTGGTCAGAGAGGACAGAAACACACACACATCGACAAAGCCCCAAAGACCTCAGGAACGGCATGGAGGAAGCCGAGAACAATGCAGCAGTGTTGACTTCGGACTCTCGGAGCACCAAGCAGTGGCCACGGCCCAGTGTGTGTGTGTTTGTGTGTGTGTTCACTGCCCATGGTTTTCCTGGCGCTCCCAAGTCTCATTTCGGGGGATTAGGGAAAAGAACCCGGCCATGTAACTCAAAGCCGGAGCCAGTGACCTGGAGTGTTTCTATGTTGCGCGTGTGTGTGTGTGTGTCTGTATGTGTGTGCGCAGGTGTCTATGTTAGTATATATTAGTAGACGCTTGTACGCCGAGCAATTTACAGTAAATACGTACATTTTAAGATAACTATTTGGAACAACAACTGAACTCAGGAGTTACACACATACACAGACAAACACATATGAATAGAGAAGCACAAAAACACACACATACACAAATGAACACTCACATTCAAACACATTCATTCAATCACATTCCTCTCCAGAACCAGGCTTGTTGGACACAAAAGGACTAACTGTCAAACGACCTATAGAATTGTAGATCACTTTGTAGCTCTTCATAGTTCACTTGTCTGACCATCAAACAGAAATATATTCTGTTACATGATACAAGTCTGGTCAAAAGTAGTGCAGCAGTTCACAGGGAATAGGGACTAATTTGGCCTTTTAATTTAAAACTGCTACAGCATCTAAAACACGTTTTATAAATATATCTGTTTCAGCTTTGGTCGTAACCTTTGTCATTACCATACCAAGCAAATGTCTGGCGACATGTGGGTTGTGTCCAAAACAGAGCCCTCTTCTCATTATTGTGTACTTTTGACAGGGTATATAGATAGGGCTCTTGTTTAAAGCAGCGTGATAAATAGGAAACAGTTTCATTTGGACAAATGCAAGTTCCCTCAATCAGAAACAGTAGAAACAGACCTGCTCAGAGCGAGTCCCTCTCTCCCTCCCTCATCCCTCTCTTTGTCCCACCCTGTATCTTCAAGAACATTGCTTTTGCTCCGTCAAACAAATGGCTACAATAACACGATAACACACACACACACACACACACACACACACACACACACACACACACAGGAGCAGGTGATTACTTTTAGACTTTCAATTCAAGGGTTACATTTCTGATTCCTGTCAGCAGCTAAGGAGTGGAGGAAGAATGGGGAAAAAGGGAGTAGAGGGAAAGAAAGCAACAGAAAGGAAGACAGACGAGGTCAGCTGTTTGTTGTTCGCACACCTGAGCACACAAGATAAGTAAGCAATGTAAATGGTGGTGTGCGTGTGTGTGTGTGTGTGTGTGTGTGTGTTTGTGTGTGCACGAGCGTGTGTGTCCATCTGTTTGTAGCCAAGTGGGTGGTCTTGGGAGCCAACAGATTGTTATGAGGGTTCTGTGACATTTAAACAACGAGGATGTTTAAGGGCCAGTCACACACAATGGGCTCGATCTGCTTTCCACTCATCACATTATAAATCAACTCTTGAACTCAAGTCCTTGTTAGACAGCCGCTGTACGTTGCAATGTAATTATAAAACGCCTCCCAGGCAACGAAACCTCCTGCCAAGAGTTGGAGAACTAGACTTTGGATGAATCACATACTCGAAAACCACTGGCCATTATAGTGACCTCGTCTGACGACTGAAACTGGATTCTTTATCGTTTACTAGAAGAGACTCCTTCCTTTGTGGTTGTTTTGGTGATGTCAAAATGAGGGGTGATGTACAAAACGTCGTTAATGGTTTGATCATATCTAAGTAATTAAAAAATTAAAGCCAATTTTCTCACTCAAGAGCAGTAATTCAGTGACAAAAGGGACTCTCCAACAGGTGAGCGGTTTGGAGTCTGGACGTGCTGACTGCGCTTTATATGGTTTTTACAGTGAAAGGTGAAGGCAACGCAGCCTGAGTCGACTGCTCCAGGTCTGCGCGCCAGTTGAATTGGTTCAACCCCTGGTTGCTTTTGTGTTCATGTTTTCATTTTTTGTGTTCTGGGTAAAATTAAATGCTTATGGGAAACCTGGCAGCTCCACGTCGTGCCACTTTGTTCCCCACCAAGCTACACCCTGTAATCAATATTGATGTCCTGACCTCAAGGGGTGTCATGATCTTTGCTATGTCCTTGTGGTGACATCTTGCCTCCAGTTAATGGTCTTCACATCATATATGTAATTCCTTTGAAATAGTTTTACATCCCTCTCCTGATCTGTATCTTTCAACAATAAAATCCTGTAGAACCTATATTAGCGTGTTGTGGACATACAGTTGTGCTCATAAGTTTGCATACCCTGGCAGAAAATGTGAAATTTTGGCACTGATTTTGAAAATATGACTGATCATGCAAAAAAGCTGTCTTTTATTTAAGGATGGTGACCATATGAAGCCATTTATTATCACATAGTTGTAGCTGGCTCCTTTTGAAATCATAACGATAACAAAAATCACCCAAATGGCCCTGATCAAAAGTTTACATACCCTTGAATGTTTGGCCTTGTTACAGACACACAAAGAGACACACACAGGTTAAAATGGCAATTAAAGGTTATTTTCCCACACCTGTGGCTTTTCAAAATGCAATTTGTGTCTGTGA